>OX243815.1:40538458-40803458 GCA_945859605.1 Lumbricus rubellus | reverse complement strand
GAGTCTAAAGTTTTGAGCATCGTCGTTTTTAATTGCGTCCAACCAAAACTGGTATTTAGGTAATGTTAACATCATGTCTTCAGCCGATGTCTTCGGTGGTTGCATGCTTATCTGAATGTGAAGGTAGAAGATTAATGGTCTTTGCCAAATCTCGAAATGAAAGACAAGACCTGTGCAGAAATGAAACTAAAGTTGGCTTATTTGATCAAGAGAAAAACCAACGACAGTCTATGTCTGGGTACTACACGGCCTGCAATGGCATTGGTACACCTTTGAGTGTTTGATGGACCATTGAAGGACAAATTACATAAATTGGCGTTTATGTTGGAATAAGAATCTCATCCGTCTCTTGGTTAATGGTTATCCTGTTTCAGCCATCGGCGTGTTATCACTGTTATGGCTAAATTTTTGATTTCCTCATAGGCTACGACCTGCTGACTGAGTGCGACCTGGTGGCTGATTGGTAACGCGTTTGCTCACAGAGCGGACGGTTGCCGGTTCGACTCCGGGCAACGATCTTGGGCAAGTTGTTGACGCACACGTGCCTCTGTCATCAAGCAGCATAATTTGGTAGGCTACCGGTGCAAAGGTTTAAGATAACCCCCATCCTAAACATTAGCCCCCTGCAAACTGTAATTTCCATCATCATCGCTTATATTGCACTAAAAATATCAGGAAAATCATCCCACTTCTTGTTTTGGTCTGAAGATTGTCATCTGTCATCCCACTTCGTGGTTTGTTTTCAATATTTTCATCTGTAACTAAAATACTAATCGCCGCAGAAGTTACAATGGAGACATGGCTTCGAGGCTATTATTTTTGTCGGAAAAAATTGATAACATACCACGAAGTGGGATGAGGGATGAAAATCTTCAAACCAAAACAATAAGCTGGATGATTTTTCTGATTTTGCTATTGTAATAAATGCGATGATTGATGCAGATTTAATTTCCGGGGGTAATTTGCAACCGGTTTCAAGTTACCGGGGGGGTAATGTTTAGGAGGGGGTAATCTGAAACATTTACACCGGCGTAAGCTGGGAAGTAAACGGCAAGTCCTGTGATATCACTGACCCCGTGTCCAGGACCTTGGGATTCGTCCATTGACGGCTCAAGGGCCATTGAAAAGTAGATGAGCGCCTCACCAACAGGCCTTGGGCCTACGGACGACTTCACTTCATAGGCTACTTCCTTGCATTTTCTACAGCTGATTCTCATAAATCACAGTTCACTTACAATGGGGTGAGATCAAACTGCTTCGACCTTGATGCCAATCAAGAGCAAAACCAATCAGACAGTCATAAGCGCCAGTGGTTATTATGGCTATTCCGCATGCTACTTCCTACCATCATTTTATCAACAGCCGTCTGATTTCAGGTGCACCTAGTGGTGACTGCTGAGCATATTTTAAGCGCAGAGAACTTCACTGACCTTTATGATGGTGTACAATTGCCTTACCTGCTATGTCGCCTAAAATTCGAGGGAGTTGTTAGTCGAGATCCCGTCTAATAATTATCGGGTCGTATGATTCTTCACTCTGATGCTTAGTGTGACTTTGCAGCTCAGCCTGATATTGTTTCCGCAGCATCATAAACGTTTCAATTCGATAAGCTACTCATTGCTTTATCTGGGGTAGAGGGCGCCTTTATGATTTTTCATGAGTCACTATAGAACCAATTATAGCTTATAACTCAAT
Source organism: Lumbricus rubellus (assembly GCA_945859605.1). NCBI lineage: Eukaryota > Metazoa > Annelida > Clitellata > Crassiclitellata > Lumbricidae > Lumbricus > Lumbricus rubellus. The sequence continues at coordinate 40,801,763 of OX243815.1, read as the reverse complement.
TCTGTGATTAAATTTTGCAACTCAAATTCATGAGGATTATTTTCCTCTCTTTTTTTATTATAGGCAACTTGCATCCACTGCCCTCACAGGCTTCAAGTAAACATCTTTCTTAACTAGAGAGACTAGACCGTGCATTTGAAGAATGGACATAATTATCTGAATTATGCTGCAAAAATTTTCGAATATTTTTAATTGTATCGCAGCATAAAACAATAGTGCAAAATATATTGAATGAAATCCAGAATTTTTTATTACGCAAGCGACAATATGCTACAATTGTAAAAAAAATCCATAAGAGGGGTCAGAAGCAGTATGAATATTTCCGCAACCTAGACTTGCTGTGAAAATCTACAGAATTATAGGCCACAAAACACTCATTCAAATAATCAACTCAAGGCTGCTACACCCCCGCGCGCCCATATCTTCTGATCCTACCCCTCTGATCTTATGGTAACTCAACCCAGACCATAATGGACTGCTCTTGCGTACAAACCTTTTTACTCAACGCAACGCTCGTGAATAAGCTGGTGCCTCGCGCTTGGCTTTCGAGTAGCGCTTTAGAAATCTGGAGATTACGATTGCGACCATATCCAATCGTTTTAATAGAATTTGCAATAGAATTTTCAAATTATATTATGATACCTTAATTCAGTCGAGCCTTGCTGGATGTTCGGAAACAGTTGATAGTGTCTGTTAACCGACAGCGTTTTGATACAATTCGTCGACTCATCAGAGGATCGCATGCAAACACTTTGGATCGCATGAAGACATACTGACCGCTAAGCACTAGCTAAGCACCAGTGTTGCCACTGAGGTTTCAGAAATAGACCCAGATTTTCTTCAGAAAACCATCAGAAAACCCAGACCATTCATACAAGCCATTTTAGACCCCCGTTGTTCAAATTAAGTTGGTTTTTCACTTGTTCGGATGAGGGCTAACAAAATGTTCGTCAAATGAATCGAATGAAATGTAATTACAACTGTTAAAAAAAACAATCGTCAAAGATGTCAGAGACTCGGCATCCATAGGCCTATTGACAATAGGCCCTAAGCTGAATCGATTTTATATTCTTGTGCGGATGTGCAGCGAGTCAAGCCTACCAGAATTGTTGGAAAATATAACACGCGTGGCTTAAGTTCACGAAGTTTTCAAGTTGTCCAAAGTTTTCGGCCACATTTTCTTAATGCATCAACAATACAACGTTTTAAATACCTAGGCTAGAACATTAACACTCTGCAACAAATATAGACCACTTACTATAAGATTGACCTGACTTACATAGGCTACATGTTAGAGATGTCAATACGGCTTAACAAGATGAAGTGTGACCAGACCTATATTGAGATGCCAAAATGGCTTATTTCTGCGCAGAGCTATTCTTCTGCGTCACCAGGTTATAAATTATTTGTGAACTAACAACGTGATATCTTGATTGTAGAGTTTAACATTCAAAATAGTGGGAAAATTACGTATCACAACCATTTTACACTGAATTTAACAGAACATTCATGTGTTGTAATTACAAATTGTCAACTCACCAAAATAAACCCAGATTTTACCCGAAAAACCAAGAAACCCAGACGAAGGCCAAAAATCCAGCTCTAGTGGAAAAACCCAGCTGTGGCATCACTTTTCAAAACAGACCGGTGGAGAAAAATTGTTGAACTTTCCAACATGTAAAAACCATAGTTGTAAAAAACGTTTTTTTCCGTTTTTTATTCTGTCCCAAAAAACGTCGTTTTTTTCGTTTTTTATTTTTCCCATCGTTTTTTATCGTTTTTTATTATTTCTATATCTTTATTTATTCATTTACTTTCTGTTATTATTTTCCTTAATTTTAATTTTTTCTGATATTCCTTATGTTTTCCACCAACTCTCAAGGATTCAGCTAACTAAAGTCATTTTTTTAATTGTTTAACATCATCATTTAAGAGATAGCCTGGGCGTAGTAGGTTCCTAATCAAGATTTTCAAGGTTAAAATGCGGTTTTAGATATAGCAAAGTCAAAATATTTTACGTTTCCGTTTTTTATCGTTTTTTGTCGTTTTTTATTTTTTTGAAAAAAACGACGTTTTTTACCGTTTTTTATTTTGTTTCCATCGTTTTTTACATCTATGGTAAAAACCGAAAGAAAGTGAAATTCAGCTATATATGGTGCTCAAAATGTCCTCCTTGTTCACGGACGCAGTACCCGTAGACGTAGACGCTACTGTTTGATGGCCCGGTCGATGATCACCTGGTCAAACAGCTGCCACTCTTTAAACAGACCCGCCCTACGCCTTACGGTTATCGATGTCTTGAATACGCGTGAACGAAAAACGCGCTCCTCCAGTACATGTAGGCCTACTCCGGATCAAAGTGTGGACTGCTGGACGGCCACAGCTGCGGGATATGAAGCCGAATGTCTCACGGGACAATTATTAATCTACCACGTCTACGGTTTTGTGTCCGAGAACAAGGAGGCCATTTTTGAGCACCATGTAGATCTATATCTGAATTTCACTTTCAGGTTTTCCATGTTGGAAAGTTCAAATTTTTTGTGCTACATTATAAACGCTCATAAATTTTACAAACTCACGAATATTTCTAATCGGCTTTAGGATCTCGTGTAAATATGGTAAATATGTAACAGTTGCTGTGCTTAAAATTTCAGACAAATCCTAACAGTCTTGACCGAGTTATGACACTTTTCTGTGTGTTCTACATTTTATCCGGACACAGTGTATATAGGCTAATTATTCATATTACATTAAATGTAACACAATATATTTGTCCCACGACAATGTAGCCTAATACACCTGGACATGTCGTGCACAAGAGTGGCGTAAATAGCCTAGGAAAAAAGTGCGCTGTGGGCCTACACGAGTGTATGATATTTGCATAAATGAATTAACCTATTGTACACAAGAGTCCCCCCGGGGTGTAAAGCCAATGAACCTGCCTTCGGGCCGAGAACCATCATGATCATCACACATGAGTCAAATGGTAGTCATGAGCCGCTAAGCACAGTGCAACAGGAGTCACGAAAAGTCAATCGCTTACACTGCTCTGCCTCCTCTTCCTTCATTACCATGCATGCATCACTTATTAATTACTTTATTAAAACTCAACCGAAAATAGTAGTTTTGATAATCATAATAATTAGGTCTATAGGTTTCATGACACTTAGTCCCGCGACCAATTAATCCCCCGACACTTCATCCCGGCGTCATTTAATCCCGCGACACTTAATACCGGGAAAATAAATTAACATTTTAAAAATAAATTCCTTTAAAGGAATATTCACAGCAATATTAACTGTTTTTGATATAAAAAAGCTCCGATGGCAATGTCACGATGTTTAGTGTGTTCGTAATTTCCACGTAACACAGTTTGTTTGCCTTTGCTACTGCTGCCGAAATTCGCCTCCATGTCATTGCCCTATATCAGTGGTTCCCAACCTTTTTTGACTGGAGGGCCACTTTTTCTAAGTTGGAGGACACGAGGGCCACTTTTTCTTAGTTAGGACATTTAGGGGGCCACAATGCTAAAATTTAATTAACTAAAAGCATATAAAAATTGCTATAATGAATTCTAAGTAGAATGTTTGATGTTTATAGACTTCAAAATAAAATAATTTGTAACAGAAAATGATTATTATTTTCTATCCTGTCCAAATTGTCAATTTTTTCATATATTTTTGTTCATTCTTTGAAAGATGAGTGCCATTGCTGAGGCCTGGCGGGCCATTTTGTGAGGCCTCGCGGGCCACTTTTGGCCCGCGGGCCACGGGTTGGGAACCGCTGCCCTATATCGTAGACTGAACTTCGGAAATCTTGTTTAAAATTTTTTATAATGATCTTTTCATGTACCGTACAGATATACAACAGAAAACCTGAACAGAGAGGTTGCCCTAAATAATTGGCTACGTGGACTACAATGGTCGACCCACTAACAATTGCAATGTTATGTGGACAACAATTATAGTCGTACAAATATTTGTATTCACGTGTGTACACTGTACAGGTATCTAATGTCGTGGTATTAAGTGTCGCGGGATTAAATGTCGTGCTACCTACATGTAATTATATACACATATTGGTCTATAGACCTACCTGGTACAATGAAACATAAGTAGTAAGCTTATGTGCCTTAATGTATGTGTGTGTTGCACCGTTGGTGAAGTATAATTATTATGTGAGGAGTCTGCGAGTTAACCCGTTGGAGGTGAGGTGGGGTGTGTCACACCCCAGAGGTATTCTACTTTATTTTTTTTGGAAAACGTCAAACCAGCCTGGATTATTTTTTCTACCTTTGTGAATATGAAATACGGACACTTTACAAAAATTTCAGGAATTTTGAACGAACAGTTTTTTTATATTTTAATGTATATTTGAAGGAAATTGCGATTTTTCGAATACAAACGAACTTACACGGGCAAAGTACACAATGGAGGGGTTCACCTTCTGGCCATCTAATAAGGATTTAAAACAGCTATTTGTTCGTGATAATCGCCTGTTTAGTTGATAATTGATCATAGAAGAATAGTTTAACTCAAATTAATGTTTTCCATTTGATATCGCGACTTGAAAATAAAAATATGTGTTCGGGTTTGTCAGACCCCACCTCACCTCTAACGTTACAATGCGTCACCTCACCTCCAACGGGTTAAATATATTCTACACGACGTGCATTACAACTGGACAAGTCCTACCACTGGATAAGAGGTCATTGTTTCAACGCCCATGAGTCTGTTGCACTTTGATATGATGTCATTGTCTTTTAGCGCTCTCTCTCGCTACGAGATATATTCGATCGGCAACGCAGACAAAATTTCTTCGAATTCTTATTCCGTCCATGTAGCGATAGAACTTGGATATTCCAGGAATGTTGCTGTACATGAAGTCTATCTCTCCAACAGCCCAGATTTGATTAATCGCGATTACCACTGATTTGTTATCGAACACCTCTTTCACATCGTCGGACGCCAAAGCAATTTGGAGATTGAAGATGAGTATCGCAGTGGTAAATACGAACACCACGTGAGCACAATAAATGCCCAATGGCAAATAGATATCAAACTGTCTCAGATCCGGCATGTTGTTGAATATCAGTAGGGTGGTGTAAAAGGTAGAGACGAGTCCAGAAAACTCCTCACCACATTGATTATTTCCTCTTTGAGACAGCAGAATGAACAGTCGTCCAAAGCAAAGCGTGAAAATTCCTGTGATACCAAGAAACATGTAGAAAGTGACCATCATCCTCTGTATGTATACAACGACTTGTCCAATGGTTTCAGACACAGCCGACAATTGCATGATGGATTCAAGAATGACAGGTGTTTGAATGGCATAGCTTACGGTGAGAAAGAAGGCGCCCTCCCTAGTCGGATGGTCGAGAATGATTACCTCGGTAAGGACCAATATCGCGTAGATGGCATTCACGTACTTACTTAATACGGAGGAACAATTAAAAGCGCTATCTTTACTTCTCTCTTGGATATTCTTTGACAGCGCGTAAAACAGCTTTCTATTTCTCGAGCCTATAACGACAGCCGCAATGTAATACAAGATGATCATTATAGAATGGAAAACGAGATACGTTTCCAGAATAATCTTCATGCTGCCGGAGAACGAAAGATGTGAATAGCTTTCGCATTCAACGGCTGACTCCTTGAAATTCGCGGAGTTTCCGTTAACCTCATTTCGGTACGGTATCAATGTTCCACTTAAAAACACTTGATAGATGGAAAACACGCAGGTATAGATCAACTTCAGAAGTAGGATAGATAGAAATGGCTTACGCTTGCTGCTCACTGACTTCGTTATCCAGTCTGAAATGATAGATTCGTTGAGAACCCGTTTTCCAGTTTCTGAGTAGGACGATTTGCGGTTAAGGTAAATCATGAAATGCAGTGGACTCTTAAGAAAATGTCTTGCTTTGTCCGAACCATGTATCATGTATTCTGTTATATCATACCATTTATATCGTAACACTCCAACAATATCCTGCCTCACCATGTAAACTCCGGGCGTTTCCCACAACACCATCATAAACTGGAGCGTTCCGAGGTGTGCGGCAAATTCCAGAGGTCTCAATCCAAGTTCATCCTCCATACGCAGAAGTTTCGCAATGCTTTCTTCAGGAAGCATGCCGCAAAGCCATTCGTAAGTTCTTACAACTGCCTGTTCCCACTTCGGGTGAAAAGAAGCAACGCAAACCAAACAGTGAAGCACATTGTAACCTTTGGCCTCTTGGATAAATACGTCGACGTCATTTCTTATCATGACGTCACACACTCCCAGCGATCCATACATAGCTGCAAATGAAAATGGTCTGACGAACTGGTGAGGCTTTCTTTTCAAACGGATCTCACTTCGGGTAACTGTGTACTGAAATCTTCCGTTGAGCAATTTTAATTTTGTCAGATGGTCGGATGATTCGAGAATTAGTCTGACATTTTGACTATCATCGTTTTTGATGGCGTCCAACCAAAACTGGTATTTCGGTAAAGTCAGCATCACGTCTTCAGCCATTAACTTGGGCGGCTGCATGTTGAGCTGTTGGCCTTTTATGGAGGCAGAAGATAGTACTTAGGGTCTTTTGTCAAGTCAAGACGTCAGAGACCTCTGTAGAAACGAAATTACAGTTGTCTTATAAATTTTAATCAAGATCACAACAATGAGCAATCCATGTCAGGAAACAATGATTATAGTGTTTCTGTGGCCTTTTCTGCGGCTTTGAGAGTGGGATGGCACAATGAAGGACGAATCCACGAGGTGGCATTTATAATAAAGAAAAATAATCTCATCCAGCTCTTGGTTAATGGCTGTTTCAGTCACCGCCGTTTTATGGCTACATTTTTAGTCTCCTTATATTCTCATGCATCTTCTGCACCCGTGCCAGATTCTCACAAACAACATCATTCACTTATAGCAAGAGGTTCAAAATTAAAGATCCTTATGCAGGCGTTAAAATGCGTCAGTGGTTATTATGGCGCAGATATGCAAGTTAATTCTTCACTGCATTAATTTAAGCAACAACAATGTAAGCTTAGTCGTCGGTATAGCCTACCTAGCCTATAGGCCTAGTGGTGGGCGTGTTCACAGCTTCTTGACTTGTCAAGAAACTTCACTGAGCTTTATGATTGTGCATAATTATTGCCCTGTTGGCCATGTCGCTTAAATTCTGAGGTTTCTTAGTCAAGATTCCACCCACTTCTGGGCATTTGATTCTTCGCCCAGCTTCGCATGGTGAATTTGCATGATTGCATTATAGATTATTTGTCTGTTGGTTTTGCTTTGAAACCATTCAGTTCGATGATATTGTTACGTTGTAATGGCAGTCTCCAATGAATTCCTTTTGAAGAGTCACTATGGGTCTATGGCTCAACTCTGCGATCACATTTTGCAATTTAGATATAAGCAGACTAATTATTTACCGTCTTTTTTATCATGTCCGCCCCCTGTCAGGTTTAAGGGCGACAAATTTCCTAACTAGAGAAATAAGACATGGCGTTTTGGAGAATGGACATGATATGAATTCTATTGCAAAATAATTGAGCATTTAAAATTTTATCGCAGAGAAATGAATTAATATGAATGATATTTCAATAAAAGTGATGGATGCGGCACAAAACAATAGTGCAAAAAATCGAATGACATCATTTAGTTTGTTTTGCTCCAGTAACAATATGCTAACATGTTGTAGGAAAAATATTCCAAACATTTTTTTCGAATAGGCCGGTAGGCCCTATTCTATTTTAATCAGTCGGCCATCTTGAGAAAATCTGCTGAAGAGGCCAACAAGTAGCGCGGTGGTGTAGTGGGTATGTTCGCCACCCTGCAGCCGAAGGGTTGCAGGTTCGAATCCACCTCAAGTCGCCGCGCAGGGATCTTGGGCAAGTCCTTCACTCACAATTGCTCAGCGCCTCGGCGTGAAACTCCGATGCAGTGTCCGCTCTGCATTCGGAGAGCCTCTGAGTAGATGAGCTTGAAGGGGCGCTAGGCCTATATCAAGTGCACATAGGCTACAAACAAGCAAGTCACTAATTCTAATAATCAACTCTAAGCTAGCAGGGAACTTGTTTTTATGTCTCGAGGAAATGATTTCAGACTCATTCTCTGATAAAAGTTTATCGAATGACTCCGTTCTCCATTATGAGCTACCATATTTAATCATGTACAATTCATGTAGGCCTACTGAGTTTTAATATAGAATATGCAATATAAGTTTTTAGATTATGAGAATACCTTACTGCAGTTTATCCTACCTGGATGTTCGTAAACAGTTGACAGTGTCTGTTAGACGGCAGTGTTTTACTACAATTCGTCGACTCTTCCTCTGTATGTTAGGCCTAGGCAGATTTTGAAAATGCCATCAGAGGATCGCATGCAGAACAACTGACTGTTAAACCACCCACTGGGCGCGATTACAAAGGCAAGCATTGACAGACTGCAAAAACGACACACATAAACACACCCACACAGCCACACACACTCACACCCACAAACATGCATGCGGACATAGATAGGCCTACACACAGACTGTCAGACAGGTGAACAGACAGGCAGGCGGATTGGCAGGCGGACGGACCTAAGCTTATACAATATTCGATGCAATCAAAATTAGTGCATTAATTAATATTAAAATAATTGACACGAATTGATTTTCTGACGTGCTCGTAATAATGCACGGTGAAAATGTATTGGAAATGAAAATTTATTGTCTCGCCGATGTTTTGCAATGGAAGCGCTCTTTGAAAGGCTTTTTGCTGAGAGAAGCGCTATGTAAATTAATGGTCGTATAGACGTATATGGGTCTACAATGCAATACAATACAAAATGAATATCATCATACCAAAATACCAATGTCATGATGTCTGATAGGCCTAATGTTGCCTGGACTACGCATGGAAACACGTTTGGCATGACTGTCACTTTGGTTCGGTAATTAATCCGTCAATGGATATCCAGTGCGGTGCTGACCTGACATAAGTAGCATACAGACTTTCAATAGCATATGCCACGTATTTAGTTATATTCACGTCATGTGCTTTGTAAATTCTCATTTAAAATCGACTGATGCTCATTTTAATGGGGGAAACACATAATAAATTAGTCTATCGTACGTACCTCTATTATAGCGAGTCTCTCTGGTATCGGCCTATGTAGATACTTAAATTTGTACCTCTATGCAGTGGCGTAGCAATAGGGCGTGCAGCCTGTGCAGTGCACGAGGGCCCTCGGCAGTAAGGGGCCCCCCGGCGGTCAGAGTCAATTTTTTGCTTTCTGAATATTCAGAACGTATTCAAGTCTAGCCTACAAGTTTGGCGTACACACTCAAGAGTGTCATTGGTTTAAGTTTTAATTCAATTTTCTCTGGTAGACTGAAGAAATTTAAAAAGTTTTATGAATTTATAGGCCTCAATGAGAGAAAATAATAAAAATTGTTATAAGCTAATTATATATTTAATTTCGAGTGCGAAATATGCAGTGTCTATATCAAAAGAGGCGCTTTGCCGCAACCTTTTTGTTTGAAATCGAGTGGGTTCAAGCACTGAAGGGGCCCGCCACCGAAACCCTGCACAGGGGCCCCCAAACACCTTGTTACGCCACTGCCTCTATGTCAATACTATACTATAGTTATAGGCCCCTATGCAGAATCGCCACGTTTTTCTATAATGAATTGATATGATGAGGTTCTTACTGAAGCAACCCATGTGAACGTTGAATGGAGGTTGGGTAGGACACACGATTAAGGTTCACGTGTACTTGGTCACTTAGTCTAATATCCCGATGTACATATTTTATTACATTCACATTAAATTGCAGCATTACTGACTTCATGTGTGCAACTCAGTAAAGAAAGTCTTCTTTCATCCTCAGGATCCCTTCTCTGGTCACCTTGTCACCTTGTGCTGTCAGTTCGTTGAACTCTAGCGATCGACAAGGCCAGCCTTCTCCATTGCTTTCTTTCTGATGTCGCTTCTCTTAGTTGTTCCAGATTCATTCCTGTTGTTTCTTGAACATCGTCCAACCACCTTTTCCTTGGTCGCCGTTGTCTTCTCTGGTAACTAAACTAAATGTTGACATACGGTATAATAATATTGTAGGCTACAGTAAACGAGAAATGAGTCCACTGCATTCGCAGAACATTATGTCACCAGGACGAGTCTTGCAATAATAGCTCTCAAGATCTGGAATTAGGGTGTGAAAAACAGACTTTACTATAAGCTCTAAGAAAGACTGGGGGTTGTAACCCCAACCCCGGCAATTCTCACACTGGTTCCACATCATCAACCTGTTGCTGTAGGCCTATGTCACCCAGATTGTTGAATAAACGAGAAAATTTATTTTTATCACGTGGTTCAGTCGTAGGTATTGAAAATGTAATCAATGCTTTAACTTCCAAACTGATTTCTGATGCACAAGACTATAGAGTCAACACTGGAACATGTGCATTTTTAGCTTACTTTCAACCTTCTATTTTACTATGCTCCCATTTGAATTCTGTTATGACTCTGGCTGAAAAGTTTAAAATATATTCATCTAGACGCTGTAAAATTTTATGAACCTTATCCTCCTCACTATAATTATGTAATTATTGACATTTAATGCTCCATCCAGCTTATAATAATTATGTCTTCAGTGCGTGGAAGAATACTGTGTCTGGACTTCGCCCCCCTCCTTCCCCCCCCCCCATATGCAGACACTGAGACATAACGCAATACGCCTACATAGCCCTTTGACCCTTGGAATAGGCGCAATACGACGGGCAAGCAGAGGATATAATGACTGCAGGTTCTCGATCGCATGCCTGGGACCTAAGAGCCCTTAACCCGGCTTCACCTCAGTCGCAATATGTTATTGCTTAGTTCACTGTACTTGAACACGCGTCGCATACCTACTACAAAGTAATAAAATACGGCAACAACAACATTTGAAGAACACCGACAACAAAGGTTTTTTTTAACCTAACCAACCATAATGAAAGGGTAACACTTTAACAATACGCAGAACTTGATGCGCTCGTGTAGGCTATATTTCATCATTACAGCTTTACAAGCAAGCCATCATTTTCGTTCTTCGAGTTCCATAACAAACAAACAGTGAGAAGAAAACAAGGCACACAGTCATCACAAGAGCTAGGTTTCAAATTCAACCAGAGTAGCGCTGGCAAGAATTATCCAGAGACAGTCTCAAACAATGACCGCGAACGATCAAACACTGACCGTTTTGACTTAACAGTTATAAATGGCCTTGATGGCCATAATGTTCATACGTCGGTTTTTTGTTATTAACACATTAACAACGAGATTGTACTGAAAACGACTGGGATATACCAATACAGTTCGTAGATAAACTTCCTTACGTAGACACAAAGACACGCAGTCTTTAATTATTATAAACAATTCATTGTACAATTCATTCTCTTCACGGCTACTAGTTCATAAGCAACTCAAACCTCGCTCACTCACTCACTGAGGCTCTGTGTTTTCTCACTCGTTACCTTCCTAGAATTCACTCGCTATTCAACACTCTTTTTTGACTCAATTTCTATAATCATATCCTCTTTTAATCTTTCTTTCTATTCTGTCTCATCGTTTAACCGTCCTTCTCTGTCTCGCTTTGCTTCTCTCTGTCTCTCTTTCTGTCTCTCATTGTTTCTCTATCACTGTGCAACAGTGTGCATATGTCTCAATCGTTAGCATCAGTGCAGATCCATTTAGTTCTTCCTCTTGACGTTACTGTAGTAAATCGGAACACGTTTAGTCAAGATCCATGTCCGTTGTACTGTCCTCAACAACAGATTCCTGTAAGCACAAAACAAATGTAATTTAGAAAAATGGGGAGCCAACTGCTTACACTATCATGATGATGATGACGACGAGGATGAGGATGACGACAACGACGACGACGACGATGAGGATGACGACGACTACAACGACGACGATGACATGATAATGACGACGACGACATTTGATGATGATGATGATGACAACGACAACGATGGTGATGATGACGACGAGGATGAGGAAGAGAATGACGACGACGACAACGACGACAACGATGATGATGATGAATATGGTGTCGACGAAAACGACAACGCGATGACAACGACGATGACAATGATATGATAAAGACGAAGACAACGATGATGATGATGCCGACGACGACAATGATGACGATGAAATAATGACGATGATATGGTGATATGGAGATATGGTGATGATGATTATGACGATGATATGATGATAACGACGACGATGATGATGATGACGATGATAATGATGACGATGATATGGTGATATGATGATGGCGACGACGACGACGATGATGATGACAACGACGATGATGATGATGAAATCGACGATGATGATGACGATGATAATGATGACGATGATATGGTGATATGATGATGACGACGACGACGATGATGATGACGACGACGAAAATGATGACGACGACGACGATGATGACGACGATGATGATGATGACGATGACGACGACAACGACGACGATGATGATGACGACGACAACAACGACGACATCACAATCACTCTACCCTACTCTCAGCCAACAGCTCCCACTTACCCATCCTCCTTCATCGACGACCCATGGTGCGAAGTGGTCTTCAAAGTATCGAATGGCCAATTCCTTGATCGACCTCGCAGTCGTTGTTCCTATGCCAACCAGATGAACGGCGCATTTCGTCAATCGGAACATGGCAGCGATCTGCTCGATGCCAGGTTCGCTGCCGATCGTTCTGTTCACTACTCGCTGGAAAGTGTCGTAGTTCGTGTTGCGCATCAGGTCACCGATCCTTGCAGTCATTTCCGATAACTGGATACAATTGAAATACAACAATAATTATCATCGGGCAACAGTTTCCGCTTAGCTAGACCAGTGGCGTAGCCAGGAATTTATGATGGGGGGGCGGGGGGGTGGGGTTATGGTCGGATGCAAACAATTGTTTTGTTTTTCTTATTTAAGTGGATAAATAACCGGTTTAAAAACTTTTTCCTAAGCCACTGGGGGTTTAACCCCCTAAACCCCCATTATCTACAGATTTAAAACCTTGAGAAGAGAGGCTATGAAAAGACTAGACGCCCTTTAGATCGTATCCTATCACATTATTACGGGAATTTCTAAAGCGCCTCTTACAAGCTATTCAGAGGCGCTCTCGGATATTATGTGTGTATATATATATATATATAATTATATATATATATATATATATATATGTATATTATATACATTTATATGTATACATATTTATTGAGATGTCAATATGGCAAGGGATGGAGAGACAGACAGACAGACAGACAGACAGACAGACAGACAGAGACAAAGGAAGAAAAGTTGCAAATGGTAGACGGGGAAAAGAAACAACAGGATGGATTCCATGTAGATAAGCGAATATTACCGCCTATAAGAGTTATAATTGAGGGAAGAATGTAGCATAGACGTACACTGGATGTTGATGTCGTTCGTGTCATTTCGGCATTCGCAGCAGCCACTGTACCACCATCTGTATCAAACACACAACACAATCCATGTAACATTGCAATTGCATACATTCGTGTATAGGCACTATTAAATTTTACTGCGGTTTCACGTTAGGCAAGCAAGCAGGCGTTGATTAGTATTGATTGACAAAAGTCAATATTGATTGACAAAAGTCAATATTGATTGACAAAATTCAATATTGATTGACAAAATTCAATATTGATTGACAAAATTTAATATTGATTGACAAAATTCATTATTGATTGACAAAATTCAATATTGATTGACAAAATTCAATATTGATTGACAAAATTCAATATTGATTGACAAAATTCAATATTGATTGACAAAATTCAATATTGATTGACAAAATTCAATATTGATTGACAAAATTCAATATTGATTGACAAAATTCAATATTGATTGACAAAATTCAATATTGATTGACAAAATTTAATATCGATTGATAAAAATGCGTTAGTCGCTTGCAAATGAGATCTAGAGAAGCAGGGTCGATTAGTTTGGCAAGTCATTAATGTAAATTAGGAATAACAGATTCGAGTATATTGATCCCTGAGGGAGCAGTATAGTCTAATATAATTAGTTAGAGTGGGTAAAGAACCATTAGGCCTATACATAAAACCTGCTGAGTTCGATTACTTAAATAACTTTGAACCATTTTAAAAAGCTTGTTTTGGTTTGTATGTCCACTTGTCATAGCGCCCCTTCAAGCTCACTACTCAGAGACGCTCCCGACTACAGACACTGCATCGGAGTTTCACGCCAAAGCGTTGATCAATTGCGAGTGAAGGACTTGCTCAAGATCCCTACGCGGCGACTTGAGGTGGATTCGAACCTGCAACCCTTTGGCTGCAAAGCGACGAACATTCTCACTACACCATCGCGCCCCACAAATTTATAAGGGCAGTATCTCTGATACCACAGTGCTCTAATTTATCCAGAAGTGTTTTATGATTCACGGCATCGAATGCTTTAGCAAGATCCATGAATATTCCCACTGAGAAAATTTCAAACAAGACTCACCGGTAACTGAAGCTTCTTTCTCGTCCACCTTCCTTCGATCGACCGATGATCCAAAGCAGTAGCTGTCTCCGATCAGATCGAGCTGCTCCGCTATCCGACCATACAGCTCTTCGCGCTCTTCCTTTGACTTCTCGCTGAACGGCTTCGAAGTGGCGTGCGCCAAAGGACGATCGCTCCACGCCGCAGACAAACCACTGTCGGCGACTAGACGAAGAACCGCGGCTTCGGTGGCAGCCGACTTCTCCAAAGCCTCAAGGCCATCTGTTAACAGGAATATAATGAGATATAAATATTATGATGAGAACAACTAGAATAAAGGCAGTGTGAGAAATGCTGACGAAAGACTGAGGGAGTGCATGGTAGACTCCATGTAATATCTGTTTCTTCGGTCAGTTACTTGATGGAACGGTCGGCGCAAGTTCGGTTTTCGGTGGTTTAACAATTGGGCTGACAAGCAAAACGTAGTAGCCTTTTCAGTCACTGTTGGAGCCACTCTTGAAAAATGATCCCAGGAATGTGTAATAAAGACTTAGCTATGGGGGGGGGGGGGGGGGGGGGTTGTAAGAAACCCCAACGCTCCCGACAATTCTCATCCTGATCTGCTTGCCAAAACCGTCGCAATCTAAATTCAATAAAGATGTTGTGGATGTCAGTGCACATGGCGTTTCCGCACCCGTCGTCATCGTTACAAAGCAGAATCATTATCGTCATCAAGCTAGATCGTCATCGTCGTTAAAAACAGTCTTAATCGTCTTCAAGGGTGTACCTAAGCACAAAATAATATACCAACCGATGATGTCTTCCTCGTCGTCAGGCGTTATCTGCGAATCTTCAGCAACGGCCAGTGGAGCCACGTATCGTTTTCCTTTGACCGACTGACCGGCCGGAAGGTTGGTCACCAGTCCTTCCAAGTGCAGGTTCTTCCGCAGCGAGTAGTGTCCAGTCCTTCCTGCTTTCGGTATCGTCAAACTAGTTCCAACCGAATCCGATTGTTGAGTGGATGACACCGAGCTGCTTGGTCTGGGATCTGATGTCCTGCTCTTCCCTTGGACCGTCGAAAGGTATCTGCGAAGAATAGCCTGCTGGTCCGCTCCAAGCGGCTGAAGTCTCGTCTCGTCCGTTGAACGAGATCTGACCGGGACTGCGCCTCGAATGTCGCAAGCAAAAGCTATAAAAAAGCAACAACCCGTAACTATAATAATTAATAATTATACAGTATTTCTGCACCACGACATTTAATACAGCGCAGTTTAAAGCTGCACATGTTCTCTATGGCTGACCCTTCGCCAGAGGGAATAATTCTAGCCTGAAGGGAAAGAAGAAGTTTAAAGCTGTTCTCAGTTTTGCCAAGACTGCTTTTTCATCTTGTCCTGGGTCCGGAGTACCTCTAACTATATTACGTAACTTTAAGGGGTTACATAAATTTCTACCGATTGATTTTTTTCGTACCTCGCCAATGTGTTGTACCTATGACTAATGGAGTGAACGTTAAGTCATCAAATTAGTGTGAGTCAACAAAATGAAAGTGCGTTGACAGCAGACAGTTCCGGAAGTATGGCCCAGCACTCGAGATGGTATTAGATGGGATTGAGTTGAGTGTGACCATATCTTCAAGTGTGACCATATCTTCAAGTGTGACCATAATCTTCAAGTGTGACCATAGCTTCAAGTGTGACCATAATCTTCAAGTGTGACCATATCTTCAAGTGTGGCCATAATCTTCAAGTGTGACCATAATCTTCAAGTGTGACCATATCTTCAAGTGTGACCATAATCTTCAAGTGTGACCATATCTTCAAGTGTGACCATAATCTTCAAGTGTGACCATATCTTCAAGTGTGACCATCTCTTCATGGGCCGCAGAATGTAACAATCGCCTATATACTTGGCTCATATTCATCATTAACAGCTCCATATATAGCACACTACTGAATCTATTGCCAAGTTCTCACACCGCTCTTTTACAGTTGGCATTTAAGAAGTCTCCAAATAAACAAGAATCAAGCAGTCTGAACTCCAATTCAATCAAGCTGAAATACAGTCAACCATATTTAGGAACTATCACCTACAGGCCGTCGTATGCCGCATAAATATACATTCAGCATAGTGTTATATAATATAGATATTATTTAGATACTTCATATATTGACAAGTATAAAAAGTATAATAATTATTAAAGGCCCAGAAGAAACCTAATAAAAGAAACTAGAGACGAACCTTTTGAATTCGGCAGCGAATTGGCCTGTGAAGCGGACTCAGCAGGTGTCACGATGGGATGAACTGCCACCGTCGTGGAAAGTCTGTCCTTCGAGTCTTTCGATGTGGTAGAACTCGGCCACGTCGTTCTCTTCGTCGATGCAGTCACAACAGTCGTCGACACCCCATCACAATTGTTCTCCTTCGCTTTCTTTATCTTCTTGTGCTTCTTGGTTTTGAACGAAAGGCGCCAGGTCTTCTTGCCCCCGCCGACAGAGGGTGTCTCAAGGTCGGCCTTCTCATCGGACGGGGTGACGGGCTTCTTTTCCTGGCGCCGCATCGTCTCCCTCAGCCGTTCCTTTGCCCGAACGAAAAACGTCTTCTTTTTGCGGTTAACTATCTCATCAGGAACGTTGGGCTCGACCGGGGAGGGCGAACTGTCCCCAAGGACCGTACTTAACCCTTGGCTGGGGCGTCGCTTGTGACCCCCATCCACTCGATCGGTATCGTCATCGGTAAGAGGCGAAAGGGCATCGATGATATTCCCCCAGTGTCCGTTAACCAGGGACGAGGATGACGGACCCTCGTAGGGCGTCGGTGCCGAAAATGGAATCTCCTTCTTAACAACGTCTCTCTCGTCAGATCCACGGACCAGCAGTTCGTCCAGAACCTTCCTCGCCTGGTCGGTTACACCGGATAAAGTATTAGTCCTCTGTACGCGGGTTCTTCGTTTCTTCCCGGACATACTGGACGAGCCGCGAGGAAGGTAGTCAACGGCCAGTTGGGTCGACCTAGACCCGTTGCACTGAAGACTCATCGCACGTGGCCGGTGTCTGCCTTACACGCAATGGAATGATCACGATTATTTTTAAACTTTTCACTTGTTTCTTCAAACGAATTCTCCTTACAATTCTACAAAAATGAAAATGAGTTAACTTTATTTGGCTGCATAATTTTCGTTTTTTTAACAATCCGCTTGACGCACCGCAACCAGTTACAGTATACAGTTATCTCAATTAACATCAATCTTAACTACTAACAGAACACACGGCCTGCAATACAACGGCGCTATACTAATAGCATCCTACAAAGCACGCCTATCCTACTACACGGGGGCTTCGGGAATCGAACTCAGCTCCGCTGATCTCCGTGCCAGTGTGTTATCCAACGCGTCACAACCCGCTCCTGTGAAGCAAAGCGACAATGTAAAGCAAATAAATGAACTTGAAATAAAAACATTTCGTAAAATTTTACCACAAAATTAACATTTTACAGATTTCACAACTTCCTTGAAGACGCCAGTAAACATTACGTGTTCGTGGCGTCACAGTGACGTCACTCGTGCGCGTGACTCATGAATATGATCTATCCATGGTGTGGCTGGTAACCTGGTAGCGGATTAGAAATTCAGTAAGTAAGTAAGAGAGACATATAAAATTAAATTTTCATGAGCTCGCGAAGAAGTCACAGTTTGAAGAAACACGTGGAAAATGTGTAAATTTGTAGAGTTCTTTCAGAAATGGAAAATTACTTCGATTAATGATTATTTCATGAAGAAAAAGATGTGTTCCAAGAATTCTTACGCTTTATAGACCTCGGTCCTATAAATGATTAACGCTTCTGAGAAAAATCAATACGCCGTTAGGCAACTATAGAACAGTTGTGGAAACAAGCGTTCAATTAGAGGAAGCTTATTATTTATTTCGATGCTATTAGGCTGCGTAATCAGCCTAGCCAGTGCATGCGTCACTTGTTTAAAGCGCCATCTGGCCATCGATAGAAATTTCCAACGTGTTCAACGTGAAGACTATCACAAAATAATATGAACTATTAATCTGCTGAATAATTGCCGATTCTTGCGTACAGAATGCAGATTTGCCTCCCACATTAAATCTTCTATTTGCACAACGTTAATCGATTAGCCAATCGCGTCAGCTGTTGCTTCGATTTAGCATAAATGGGCGGAGTTGACCCGATTGCAAAAAGCAAAGCAAATTGGTTTAAAACGAGTGACCTGGTTTCATTTCCAAAATGGGTGACCTAAATCAGATTTTAATCGGATAGGTTTAGGCCCTATGGACCTTTTTTCTAAATGGCCTACAAGTAGGGCCCACTGATACACGGGAACAGGAACCATTGTATCGTAAATTGAATTTACCTCATCAACATCATATCAAAGGATTTAATCGGGATAATAGGCTATAATAGCCCTAGGCAACCAAGCCTCTGAGGCTCTGACTGCTGAGATGTTTCTTCCGCCTTTTCAACTTTTTTGACACTCACTGTGTCACGATAATGGCCAAGTGGAGTCATGTTTTGATGCAATTTTTTTAATCGCGACAATAAATTGTTATAGGCATACTGAATTAGGTCGACCGGGAAGTATATAGGCATAGTATGCCTATGCACTGCTGGCTAGCAAAAGAGTGCTCTTTGAACTTCAAGTTCGAACTCGCCACTGGTTGCACTCTCCCAGTGACAGTCCCAAGCCTAGATAAAGGAGGAGGGCGACATAAGACTTAATCATCTTTGATAGGCAGAGTCGTTATAGACAGTATCAAGACTTCAAGATCACATGGTCGTCGCTGGCTAACCACGTGTGAGTAGGTTATAATTATCCTAACAGGTTACAATTAATTTTAGGAACCACTGGACTTAACAACACTAGGCTATACAACACTATGAAACACTATACAACACTATAGGGCCTACAACACTATACAACAAGGAAACAAATCTATTTGAATCAGACGAAGGCATCACAAGCTATTACACAATCGGTGAATACGTTAGGAAATGTAGCCTAACAAAATCGATAGCAGAAACTGCCGGAGTGCGTTTTCAGCTGGTTAGAATAACGAATAGACATAACAAGCCTAAGCTTATAGGCCTACTTTATTTCTTTCGTGTAAGCATGAACACACACAGGACTAATTTTCCAAAATCGGACTTGTCCAGATCCCACAAGGGGACCGTCATTATATATTATGTGCCCATGGAGATTCTGGTAGGGCCTCATTCAAATAGCATCAGTATAGACCTAAGTAGGCCCAAATAATAATAAAAAATATCTTTTGACTGATAATGAATGAAGCGATTTAGAAATGGAAGGAATTCGTAGTTGTACACATACCGTTTAAAGAAAATCCTTCAGTAGGCTATAAGTGACAGAAGATTCTAACAAGAGAATTCGATCTGTTCACTACGGCTTCAACTCACTATAAAACATTCGGACTGACTGAACAGTCCTTATTGTAGGCCTATATTGTGTACTCTCGAGCCGGCCAAGCGATTCATTCATTCATGATGTCATCTCGCATCTATTTATAACTCATTGGCTCACCTGGATATTTCTGCGTTCTCATTAGCTTACCTGGATTTTTCTATGTTAACGGGAAATCCTTTCTTAGAAACAACCCGCCTACGTTGCTGTCACGCTCTGCAGGTGTACTGGTGTCAGGCCACAGCTGTAGGCCTAGATGCCTATATAAGGCTGAGGACATTGCGTTATCTATAGGAATCGATTGTGCTTCTGTTGCCTAGGCCGTTGTTATTGATCAATGTGTCTTTTCTGCTTAGGTAGGACAGAGTGCAGTCAAACAATAGGGCAGAAGGAGGCAGACCATGAATCGTGTGCTGCTGAAGCTCGGGGGTTACTCAATTCGGTGAAAGACGCCAAAATATGGAACGATTTTTTTAATGAATAGCAAAGGGAATAGATCAAACTTTGCATTCTTCTTCCTCTTTCGTTCTCAGTCCTCATGACGCAGGTTCGTATGTCCAACGACGCCACTCATCTCTAGTGTGTGCCTCTCTCTGCTGTAGTCCTCTGTGGGCTTTCTTTGTCAGCATCCAGTCTATAATAATAGCATCATTCTGCGTCTTTCTCGTGTCTTTCTTCCCTCCATTCTTCCTTCGATATTGTCTCTAATTATGGTCTCAAATTTCCTCGTGATAATAATAATAATCGTTTGTTAACATTCAATCTGACAAATCGCAGAATGATTACAGGTACAGGTTATACGAAATACGGCCCACTATAGCACGACACGCAGGTCGGCTTTACAGCAATGGGTTCGGCTTAACACTATGGCCTAACTGATGTGGCCAATCCATTTTCTCTGCCGTTCTCGTATTTCCCCAGCATTGACCTTTTGTCCTTTTCTGTCCCACCACCTCTAAGATTTCTTCTTCGTCTTGTGCATTATCAATTGCCAATCATGATTGAATCAATAACCTAATAATATTTGCATTTGTGAGCACTTGTCATAGTGCCCCTTCAAGATTCTACTCAGAAGAGCTCCCGACTACAGCGCGAACACTGAATCGGAGTTTCGTGGCGAAGCGCTGAGCAATTGCGAGTGAAGGACTTGCCCTAGATCCCTACGTGGCGACTTGAGGTGTATTCGAACCTGCAACCCTCCGGCTGCAAGGCAACGAACATACCCACTAGCTACACCACCGCGCCCCACAAAATAAGGCGGATATAATTACACTAAACTCGTTTGTTTATTTAGATTCAATTTTAATATAATGACTTTTATTGCGCCTTTATGGGTAATGCTGCCCATGACATAAGAAATAAAAACCAGAAAACATCGGAGAATAATTGCTTGTTGCTGTTTAATGACTTTGAACCAATATCAAGGACGATTATTTAGTTGCCAAAGTACGAACAGTGGCGGAGAAACCAGTTAACTATAGCTCTATAGGATGAAACCCAAAATATAAGAGAACCCAGAAGTAGGCCTACATGCGAAGAATACCAAGGGCATGCTATATGTATAGATCTAAGTTGAAAGCTATTAGTCGACTAAGTTCAGGCTCAAACGACATAAAAGAACTAGTTTTTAACCAGCACCGAAAAAGAAACCGGAAATCGCCCCAAATTGCTCAAGCGTGACGCTATACGCAAGAGTGACAGTGTGCATTCATCATCTGTCATGTCATGTCAATCACCGACGTCGCTGCGCGACGGTTGGTCGCATGCATGGACTACAGCTCTCCACTGCCTCCTATCGCGTGCAGCGGCGAGAAGATTGGATCCGGAAAGACGGGACCAAGCAAGAATGTTGTCAATCCAGCTAATACGCGGTCTACCCTTGCGTCGACAACCTTCCACGTGACCCAGTATAATGGCTTTTTCCACGCAATCCTGGGGAATCCTGATGGTATGACCGAAATAGGAGAGTTTGCGAGCCTTAATGGAACCCAAGAGCTCTGGTGAAGTTCCGGCAAGCCGATAAACCTGCTCTGTCGTAAGTTTGAGCGTCCAAGAAATGCGCAAAAGCTTACGGGTACATTTGTTCTCGAAACTCTGTATCTGCTTTTCCTCCGCCTTTTTAAGCACCCATGATTCGCAACCATAGGTTGCAACTGACCAGACCAAGGATTTCATCAAACGAAGCTTGGTTTGAGTACTAATGGACTTGTTTTTCCAGACCTTCGTAAGCTTCACCATGACCGCCATACCCATGGCCAGCCTGGACTTAATATCGACTGAGCACTTTGCATCGCTTGAGATTTTGCTGCCTAGATATGTGAAGTTATCCACTTGTTTGAGTTCACTGTCCGCGACAAAAATCCTGAGGATCCTATCGGTATTGGTCATAACCTTCGTCTTTGAAACATTTATCTTTAAACCGTACTCCTTGGCAGCGGATTCGACACGATTGACGAGCTCCTGGAGTTCCTCTGGTGATGTAGCGATCAAGAGTATGTCATCCGCGTATCTAAGATTACTGATGGTCCTACCTCCAATTCTGAAGCCCCCTCTGAACCCGTCAAGCGCCTTGCGCATTACCTGTTCCGCCAGGATGTTAAATAGGCAAGGCGAGATGTTACAACCTTGCCGAACGCCTTTCTTAACGCGAAACCAGTTAGAGGTGATATTATCTGTCCTAACAGCTGCTCGCTGCTGTTTGTATAGGTTCATCAATAGTTGGACAAGTTGTGGGGGAAACCCCATGTCCAGCATGGACAACCACAGCTGACCGTGTTGCACCATGTCGAACGCTTTCGTAAAATCTATGAAGCAAAAGTAGAGATTCTGACTTCTCTCATTTGCCTTTTCTATGATGATCCGGAGGTTCGTAATCTGATCGCGAGTGCCTCGATTGGGTCTGAAACCGGCCTGCTCAGGAGCCAGTTCATTGTCAAGTTTAGTTTGAATGCGCTCCAGGATGACCCTTAGGAGAATTTTGCTGGCGTGCGAAACTAGCGCTATGGTCCTGTAGTTCTCGCAACAGAGCGGATCCCCTTTTTTCGGTAAAGGGATAAAAACTGATTGCGTCCAATCGTCGGGCCAGACTCCAGATATCCATACATCAGTACAAATCTTATGTAGCATGGTAAGAGTCATATCACCACCAAATCTGAGAAGCTCGGTGGCGACTCCGTCCGGTCCCGAGGCTTTGTGCAAAGAGGCTTTAAGCAAAGCGCGTTTGATTTCTTCTCGCAGTGGAGGCGGTTCTCTTTCCGTAATTTCGAACGTTATCTCGTCTTCATTGCCTGTGTAAAGTCCTTCACAATATTCTTTCCAACGTTCATTAACCTTCACCGGATCAACTAACTTCTTTCCAGAGACGTCCTTGATAGCTATTTTACGCGCCTGAAACGGTCTTGTGAGATTTTTGACTGTCTTGTAAACCGGTCTGCAGTTTCCACGCTTTGCATTTTCTTCCAGTTCGCGGCAGAGCGCATCAAGTTCGGCTTGTTTGTCTTCCCTCAGTCTTCTTTGCACTTCTCCTCTCAGAGTCTTATATTCCACCGGTGATTTCGTCTTGGCTTCGCGCTTCCTCTTGATAAGCGCGAAAGTGTCATCCGAGATCCAGTTTTTACGCTTCTCCGAGTCTTTGGGAACAATCTTTTGCGCCGATTCTATGATGATATTTTTGAGCTGAGACCACAAGTCAGTGGGAGGACTGGATTCTGTGACGCAGCTTAAAGCAGCGAAGCGGTTGGTAACTTCGACTGCATAGTCATGTTCTACCTGTGGATCTCGCAGTTTGTCTAAGTCCAAAAAAGGAAGCTGACGAGGTTTAGTTTTTCTGAAACGGAGTTTGAATTTCAGAAAGACGAGATTGTGATCAGTGTCACAATCCGCGTCAAGTCGGGTTTTGCACTTATAAACCGATTGGATCCATTGCCTGGGTACCAGAATAAAATCGATCTGAGATCTATAAATATCGCCAGGGCTTTTGTAAGTGTATCTGTGCCTGGGGTGCAGTTGATGACGGGTGTTGGCGATGACCAAATTGTTCTCCGCACAGAAGTCAATCAGCAACTGACCTCTGTCATTTCTTTCTCCGTAGCCGTACTTGCCAAGAACCTCCTCCTCTGCTGCACCCTCTCCAACTCGAGCGTTAAAGTCACCTGTAACGATGACAATGTTGCTGCTGGGTGTCTCCACCAGCACTTGTCTGACCTCTCTATAGAATTGATCGACTTCCTCATCAAGCCCATCTGCCGTTGGTGCATAGCACTGGATGATCGTAAAATTTCTTGGTGTGGCGTCGATCGTTGCCGAGATCACTCTACTGCTGATCGGGTTGTAGATTCTAGATTCTAGAAAATGCATAGGCCTACTTGAAAGTTACGAGGAGCTATAGCAAGAAAATCAAATCAGCCGGCTGGCTGATACATGTATTATTATAAATAGCTCTCAGTGAACTATAAAGTAAATTTCATAATTAAATGAAATCATCACTCTACTCAGTGTACTCACGCTTGATATCAATTTAAGCCGCCAGTCAGTATATTCGATTGTGTCTATAACAGTCATTGATTTCTTAATAGAGTCATCGTGCAACAGCCTGCTTTGCACACACACTCACACGCCCGCACGCACACACGCACGCACACACACACACACACCGCCAGAATGTTCAGCTGAATAAAAGTAGGCCTAATAAAATAAGTGGTTGATATCGGTAAATACGTGGACAAGCTAAATGTAGTTACTGGACCAGCAGACCTACACCGTTGCTTGTTGCTGTTTAACGACGCTGTGCCATATATCCTAGGCTAAAGGATGTTTAGGCCTGGTGTTGCCCTCCTCCTTTCTCCATGCTTTCGACTGGCATCGATATATAGGAGGAAAACAAAACATGGTTTTATTGTGTTGCTGTTCGGTTCCAGGCCGATTAATATCGGTCGTGTTTTATAGCCCAACGCTTTCCTGCACCGAACTAGACATTTCGTGGTTAGGGTTCACTTGTGCTCTCGATTTTCTTTCTACAACGATCATCAAATCTAGTCTAATCCATAGGTTCATCTAATATAGGGCCTAAGATGACCTAAACTAAACTAATGTATGGTAATCTGAGCCATTGACGATCACTTAAGTTTAGGTATGCATGTATATTGTATGGGCTAAATATGATATTGCCCAGAGTGAAGAGCATAGGCTACTCAGACCTATGTCTTTCACGATTCACTTGTTGAAGTTTGAAGAGCAACTTCTTAGCGTCACCATGGTTAGGTAGAGTCATTCTGTTTATGACGGTGACTAACCATACGACTAAATATAAATGTTGAGCAAAATAACTCAAATAGTTTCTAGAATAACCACTGAATACAGATTATAGATTCATTTGGAATTCCGAAATTACGTCGATTGAAAGAAATTTTATCGGTTTTAAATTTCAGGACAGTAGCAGGGCAGCGCAAATGAACGTAGGCCTATTATAATTATAGGCTACTAAAAGCTTATAGGCTATATTATAAGCCTATAGGCTATCAATTATTATAGAGGTCTAGAGTGTGTACATGTGAGTCGTGACCATGCAGGCCAAGATAAGCAACTAAGCTTATGTTATACATACATGGACTTTGATCTGTGAAAAGAAAGATCAGTAGGCCTAGGCCTATTAAAACGCGTCACATAGTAAATACCTGAAGAATTATCACGAATGATGTTTGCACATTATTGTAAGCTTACTGTGAAAATTCGTCGGCAGATTTAGAGATATTCGAATTCCTTTTATTAGCCAAACATTCTAATCTGAGCTGTTCGTAGAGTTTTGTGGTTTTAGCCGGCTAAGTATAATAGATCTACATTGTAAGTGAGGACATGGTGCTACTGGTGAAAAGCAGCAGCTGACAAATTCACACAAAGGAGTCGAAAAGAGTATTACTCGGAAATGTTGCTTTACTCTTTTCTAGATATTATGTGATTAATCGTCAAATTATACCAAACTGTTCGTTTATTTTGCTTGTTTCTGCCTACATGCACATGTTTTATTCCGTCTTCATTTCTATCTCTCTATTCTTTCGGCTCTCGTTTTCACCTTCATTGCTCGTCCCGTAGAGGAGACCGGTGTCATAATGAATGCGACATTATTTAGAATAATTGCACTTGTATAAATAAGCTTAATGGGTGTTTTAAAAAAGGACAGTTGCAACCTTCCTACATCAAACTATATATGGCTTAGCAAGTTAGCATGTCAGGCATAAACGTTATTGCTTCGTTCGTTCCTCCATTATTTCCTTCATTCCTGTCTTCGTTTCCCTTTTCCTTCCATATTTCCCTCCTCGTCGTCATTTCCTTCATTAATCCCGTGCTTTCCTTCTTCCTTTCATACACGTCCATCCTTCGTATCATCTCTCCATCCATTCCCTTCTTCCCTCCTTAATTCCCATCTTTCTTCGGTCGTCCCTTTCTTCACTCCCTCTCTTCCTTCCTACCTGCCTTCTTCCCCCTTCCCTTATCCATCATCCATAACCTCCTGTTGTTATCAACCTGTTGACTTATCCTGCGCACCTTTGAGCCACACCTGCCACCAACCTTCGCTGGAGTCCTCAAATTACGACACATCCGACATCCAGAGGTCATCAGACAGATAAACATCAACACACTATAGTCCCCTAAGCAGCCCATGCATCTCAAAACGACCAACCCAACCACCAGCAAATGTGATGTGTGCTTTCCTTGGGTCAATCCACCTGGAAATTCCAGGTCTCCAAACAAACCCAAGCTCTAATCTACTGAGATCAACTGCTGTAGCCTATATATAATATATAGTATATAATATATAATATATAATATATAATATATAATATATAATATATAATATATAATATATAATATATAATATATAATATATAATATATAATATATAATATATAATATATAATATATAATATATAATATATAATATATAATATATAATATATAATATATAATATATAATATATAATATATAATATATAATATACAATATATAATATATAATATATATAATATACATAATAATAAGTATAATATATAATATACATAATATATATATACATATATTTCTAGATGCCTTCGCCACGTGTAAGACTTGTTTTCAACATCTCGTGTTTACATTACACAATTTATTGAATGTCTATACAGTTGCATGCATACCCAATGTATCACTCAGATTATATACTGTAGATTTATACATATCATTATCAATATCAAAATTGTTTTCGCCACCAATAGCATCAACGTTATGGTCATCATCATCATCGTTATTATCATCACCACCACCATAATCATCATCGTCGTCGTCGCCGACGTCGTCGTCATCATCATCATCATCATCATGACCACCCCACCACACTGCCATCACTACCACCACCACAACCATCATCATCATCACCACCACCACCACCATCACTACCCCACCACTACCCCACCACACCGCCACCACTGCCACCACCACAACCATCATCCCAACCACCACCACATCACCGTTACCACCACCACCACCACCACCACCCAAGGGCGGATCCAGGGGGGCTTATCCGGCCATGCCCCCCCCCCATTTAGAATTCCCATGTATCGTGGCCCCCCCATTTGGATTGAACATGCTGTGGAACAATGTATATATTGTACAATTTGGCCCCCCCTTATTAAGAAATACCCATGCATTGCTGCCCCCCCCCCCCTATTTGGAAATGGCATGTTTTCTAAAAGTCAGAATGAATCTGAGGACTAAAAAAAGGTCATCAACTTTTTTGGCGGACAAAATGGTATTATTATTATCCCAAAAATTTGGCCGGATGACTATAAAAAAGGTCATCAACTTTTTCGGCGGATACGAAAGAAAAATTTTCCACCCAAGGCCTAAAATTTTCCCCGGACCCAAGACCAAGAATTTTTGGCCCCCCCCCCCCCCCGTCCAAAGTTTCTGTATCCGCCCTTGCCACCACCACCACCACCACCACCACCACCACCACCATAATCGATATCCTGATGAAAGTCATTTATCGGCGATGAGAACGATCAAATCTTTAAATACTGTAATCAGTCATTTTTTGAAGTCCTCTCTATATTATGAGTCCAATTCTTTTTGCATCCAAGACCAAGAATTTTTGGCCCCCCCCCCCCCCCGTCCAAAGTTTCTGTATCCGCCCTTGCCACCACCACCACCACCACCACCACCATAATCGATATCCTGATGAAAGTCATTTATCGGCGATGAGAACGATCAAATCTTTAAATACTGTAATCAGTCATTTTTTGAAGTCCTCTCTATATTATGAGTCCAATTCTTTTTGCATCCATATTTATTTATTTTATGTAGTCGCATCGTATAAGCTGTAACTTATCAGAATATCCACAACCGTTGGATACAGAATCAAATAACTTGAGTGCGTTGTTAATTAAGGCAACATGAAATGCTCCAGATGGAGTTCGTTGATACAAACGGCTAAGCTATACAAAATGTCATACATGTATCTTGTACCGATGTTCGATAATTCTGGAAAACGTTGACGCTAATAAATTGATTATTTCAATGTCCTCCACGCAAACAGATTCAATCTTCAGAATGAGATAATTATATATTTAAAAAAATAATTTATATCCTGCGCATCAGTTATTCATCATTTAATTATATTTCATTTAGTTATCCCTCGCATTTGCTATTAGAGCCCATTTAACGCCTTCTACTCAGAGGCGCTCCTGACTATACACAGCATTGGTCCAAACAGTTGAAACGATTAGTATAGTTAAAACAATTCTTCCATAAACTGGACAGACAGACAGACAAAACAAGTATACATATAGACAGGGATATGGTCAGACAGACAGGCAGATAGACTGGTCTGACACATAGACAGACAGACAAAATGCAGCGCTTGTGAATGAGTACTGATTCAGAATTTTTTAGTTTGCAACGCCGATTACGACAGCAGACAGTTATAACACATGATTAAACAAAATACACCAATGACACCTGTAATAATTTAGAAGTGATCATGATGGATAATACGTCCTTAATTGAGGACAAAGAACAAAGAACGGTGGCTGCTGATGCTGCTGATGCAGGGATGATGGCAGCGTAAATACACTGAGCTAAGGTAAGATGATGCATTGGGACAATGATTGATTTAACATTATGACAAGAGATGGGGACCGGTGAGCTCCTGTGTAGTTATAACCTTCGTCTGATATCATATTCTGCATCCCTCCATCTCTTAGCTTATTATTGACCTTTCACGACTGTATGCGTCAGCTTCATTTTCCCTATTCTTGTCAGTCTTTCTACTTGCATGTTGGTCTATCTTCTTGCCTATTTGCATGACTTCTTGTACGTAGTATGTATGTATGTATGTATGTATGTATGTATGTATGTATACAATTACAATTCACTTTATTGCAACCAGAAAACAAGAAAACAATAAAAGTACAAAACATGCATGCATTGGCTACAAAGGGGGGCCCAAAAGGGATGGACATCCCGCTGGGAAGGGTCACCCAAGTAAAAAAGTCCCAAGAAAAATTAATCAAGATAGCCTAAAAGAAAGAGACTAAAACAAATTAGGTGATGACAGATTGCAGAAAAGCTTATATTGTCAAGAGCATATAGAGAAACAAACTTAACTAAGTACTTAACTAAAATCTTAACTACACATGGTCATGTGCACTTCAAGTAGCATTAGTGGAGGAGAGTAGAAGAACACGAAGTTTCTTTTTAAATACCTGCAGACTACTCGATTGACGAATGTCAATTGGTATTGTGTTCCATACTTTAGTGCCATAAGATTTAATAGTAAACCGCCTAGTATTAGATTGAGCTTTGACAGGGCGAAAAGCAGATGAATTCCTAGTGAAATGCGAATGGATGTCAGAGGCGTGAGGGAGGTAACCTTGGAATACCGAAGGAAGGAGACCGTGTTCGAGTCGAAAAAAGAACTCGCTAATTTGGAGATCCTTTATCTGGTCAATTTTCAGGAGATGAAGTTCATTAAAGGAAGGGCCAGTGTGTTCCCGTTTACGAATACCCGCAATTATACGAACAGCCCTCTTCTGTAAGATTACAAGTTTATGAAGCCTGGATTCGTATGTCGATGCCCAAACAAGGTTGCAATATGTGAGGTAGGGGTAGACAAGGGTATAATACAAATTCATTCTAATTGTCTTTGGCAAGATATAAGCAACGCGGGAAATAATACCAATATTTTTAGCAATTTTAGTTGCAATTTGATTAATATGAACTTTCCAGGTCAAATGTTGATCTATATGCACACCTAAGAATTTTGTAGATTCAACTTGATTGATGGAAATATCATCAATAAGCAAACAGAGATTGTCATTTGGCTTTATTTTCCGGTGGGATTTAAATAAAATAAAGTTGGTTTTATCTAAATTAAGGGTGAGTTTATTTGCATGGAACCAAACAGCTATGCTAGATAGTTCAACGTTTACAGTTTGAAACAACGTCTGCCATGAACCATTGGAGTAAAAAACGTTGGTGTCATCGGCAAATAGAATAAAAAACATTGTTGGAGAGACATTGGCCAAGTCATTAATATAAAGCAGGAAAAGGAGTGGTCCGAGGTTGGAGCCTTGAGGAACTCCATATTTGATCAACCCTAGCTCAGAAAGGACACCATTACAGAGAACTCTTTGTGTACGGCTCTCAAAATAGCTGGCAAACCATCTGAGCTGAGTCCCCCTAATTCCATAGTTGTCTAATTTTTTAAGCAAAATATTATGGTCTACCGTATCAAACGTATGTATGTATGTATGTATGTATGTATGTATGTATGTATGTATGTATGTATGTATGTATGTATGTATGTATGTATGTATGTATGTATGTATGTATGTATGTATGTATGTATGTATGTATGTATGTATGTATGTATGTATGTATGTATGTATGTATGTATGTATGTATGTATGTATGTATGTATGTATGTATGTATGTATGTATGTATGTATGTATGTATGTATGTATGTATGTATGTGTGTGTGTGTGTGTGTGTATGTATGTATGTATGTATGTATGTACGTACGTACGTACGTACGTACGTATGTATGTATGTATGTATGTATTTATGTATGTATGTATGTATGTATGTATGTGTGTATGTATGTATGTATGTATGTATGTATGTATGTATGTATGTATGTATGTATGTATGTATGTATACGTATGTATGTATGTATGTATGTATGTATGTATGCAACTATGCATGCATGTATGTATGTATGTATTGTATGTATGTATTGTATGTATGTGATTGAGTATATAACGTGAGTATTTCCACAGCGCACAATAAAGTGTCCGATTACGGAACATGAGCCACGACTTAATGTTGACACGCGTGTCGGAATGTGCGGTCGAACGAGACAAATTGTGCCTCAGCCTCTAATGTTCCAAGTCATCCCACAGTGGTGTCAGTTTCATTTGGGACAAATCACAGACAACACCTTTGTGCCTAATGCTCTCGAATATCAACCATCTGCCCTTCAAGTACTCTCGGAATCTCTGTGCGTGGTTTCTATAATTCCTTAGCAACTCGATTAACTGTGACTCATGCTATGAAGACGTCCATGACAAAACCATTGAAGGATTTCTTTAAAATAGTATGCGTTACCAATACAGTGAGCGTCACTCGTTCCTAGTTCTATGACTATTCTTTAGCATCACATAACCATTAACCACATCAATTGCAATGGACTATTGTGTAATGCTGCTAATGTTTTTATCTTTCTTTTCCCGCAGGGTAGTGTTTAAAGCAGAGTTCATTCCAAGACTAAAATGTTCTTACGCCATGCAGACATACATACAATGTCATACATACGTACGTACATAAATACATACATACATACATACTAGACTGGTCCAAATTCGCATGTAAAAAAATTTTCTTTTGGATTTTTGAGGCA
The DNA here is from genome assembly GCA_945859605.1 of Lumbricus rubellus. Classification (NCBI taxonomy): domain Eukaryota; kingdom Metazoa; phylum Annelida; class Clitellata; order Crassiclitellata; family Lumbricidae; genus Lumbricus; species Lumbricus rubellus. The sequence continues at coordinate 40,769,881 of OX243815.1, read as the reverse complement.
TGTTGATACATTTGTTCATTTTGATCTAAAAAGGACCTGTGTGAAATTTTAGGCCACCAATGTAATATTTAGGGGTCACTCACGAGCATCAAAGTTGGGGTTTGGGGCTATATATTGATACTCCACACAATCTGCAGTTTGACCTGGGAAAAATTGTAAAACAAGCTTTTTAAACGGTTTCCTTCTCAGAATTTGCTGCTGAATAAAATATCCAAAATCCGATAAAATCTGACTATGGGGTCTCCCCCAAAATGGGGTTCAAAATATAAGGGTTTTTCGTTCATTTTTACATTGAATATCGGGCTTCTGACTTAATGTGGCTGGAAAGTGATGGTTTCAAGAACAATTTTCATAAATTTGTTGGTTGTCCCTCTCAGAACATTGATAAGTAGGCCTATACTTAAACAGACCTACCCTTAGGAGACTCGAAGGGAGCATTGGGGCACGTGCCCCCATGATGTTCTATAAATTGAGCTGGTTTCAACACTGAACCGCAGCATAATTTTTGACAGGCTTTCTAGTCACATCCTATCTGCAGTCCAATACTGTATGGCCAAACGTCTATTTCTTAAAACTCACTCTGGCATGCCAGGGTTGACAGGCGAACCATTATAACGTCAATCTGAGAGATTCCTTCATCCACAAAGTCAAGAAAGAAGCTTATGTCCTCTTAGTTCCACTCTGGAATGGTAAGGTAACTGTAGCAGACCTTACAGGAGAAAGAAGAGGGCGCATAGGTTGGTCCAGGGTGTGAATTACTGGGCGTTTCAGCTCCCAGTCTTTCTTAGAGCCCCAATGCCCCATAGTAAAGTATGTTTTTCACACCCCCAATTCCAAGTGGGTAATGGTTCAACCTCCAGTTATTTTTCCACAATTCTCGCAATTCTCAAGTTGACCTTTTGTCAATAATTGCCCAAATATCAAATTCGATGAGTTCATTGCTATGCCAAAACTTCCATCGGGTAGCCTATATACTGGAGCTGCCATGACCATTGACCAACATCGCTGTCAAGATCATTGAAGAATGGACATTGGAAAAAACCTATTGAAGCTCTGTTATTTTACTCTACTGCTTACAACACTGGCATGGGATCCATTAAGGATGTTAATAACTGTTCAGTGTTACATTGTGTTGACCTCTGTTGCATTTAACTTGTACACACATCTCGCAACAGAGTCTATATTGGATACAGTCTTCACAGTTGTGATGGACTCATCTTCTGGATCCGATATCCAGCTATTCAAACATTTATCACCAACAGTGGTCTTTCATCATAACAGTCCGCTAGTCCATGCATTGCAGGCTCTAAAATAGCTGACTGCCGGAAGTGCCTAGATAATAAAGTTCATTTAGCCCTACGTATATTCAAACTCGTGATGTTTTGTGAGCAAATGAAACCAGCCAGGATCGGGGGAGCTATTCTCGATCTGAGAAGTGGGTGTTTTCATTGTCCTCATCTAATCTATTACATGTACCTGCAGGGTAGTGGCTCCAAGAGCTTGTGATGCTGCTATGAATGACTGGGCTCTCCTGGATGACCAACACAACGCTGTAAATGAGAAGTTCACCAAGGCGGCATTTACTACTTTCATGCTTCATTGAGGAATTGACCTTGCTGGGTTCTTATTTTTCTCCAAGAAGTAGTTAATGAATAAGAAAAGAGATAATCAAGACACAAGTAAAGAAGAAGAACCTAGACTGCAAGAGGTAGGTTCATAAGGAAAACAAGGAGAGGAAATAACAGAGAGCCGGAGGTTTATGAAATCTCTTTGTATTAAGGAGACGTTGTTGGATATTCCTCCTAAGTAGGCCTACAGACCAAGTCGTGAATGATGGGATAGAGAGATTTCTTAGATTAGTTGCAACAATCAGCACCTTCAATGACTCGCTGACGAAGAACGAAGACACTAAGCTTTACCCCAGGTGGCGGAGCTTCATCGTAATCTTCATGGTCAAATTCGACTTTCTGAACCGTCAATGTGACATGCTGACAGCATTCTTAGATATTTTTTTTATTAGACACTGGAAGTCAATTAAACACTAATTGCAGCTGCTTTTCATGCTGGCAATTCAATAATATTGCTAACAGCTAAAATGGAATGCTCAATGCTCGTTGACTGAAGGCCTGCCAGTTATATTGCACCGTTTACAATGTAGTAAGCATACTAAAACTTTGACAGCATTGAGGGACCTGAAGATGGAGCCACAGTGGTTTAATATTTTGCACTGTAGGTTTCTTGCACCAGATGTACAGAAAAAACAACATGCCTTTCAAATATTTCAATGTTCATTTTTTGGACCAGTCTAATACATACATACATACATACATACATACATACATACATACGTACATACGTACATACGTACGTACGTACGTACGTACATACATACATACATACATACATACATACATACATACATACATACATACATACATACATACATACATACATACACACATACATACATACATACATACATACATACATACATATATACATACATACATACATACATACTTGCATGCATATATGTATTGTATGTATATATATATATGTCTACATATCCACATGAACCTTTTACTAAGCGTCTTTGTGGTGAGGTCATTGTAAAATGCTGTATAAATGTTCATATACATAAATACATACACGTATGGATAAATGTATACATGCGTATACATCATGTATTTAGTTCCATACACTTGATAATTATATTCATGCATGTGTTGGTCGATGTCGGTTTCATTAGTATTACTAATCGCTGACTAATCCATGGTTATCCACATGTAGGCCTACAGCATCTGCTATGTGTCTTATAATCTACGATGACTAATCATCTCCCTCTAACCCCCCCCCCCCACTCTCCCTCCCTCAGTCCATGTCTCCGTCTCTCTCTGTCTCTGTCTGTCTCTGTCTCTCTCTTTCTCGACCCCATCAACACTTCATTTTATATACAATACATGTAATACGCTTATATACATGAAGACATGTATAATAATTATATAGGGTGACACAAAAGTTCGTTCACCGTTTTCAAAATGCGTTAACTCAGTAACGGCTTTATATTTCTTTATAATATTTGGTCGGTGTATACGTCAGTCAAATGAAAGATATTGGTACAAATTTTATTATGATTCAGTCCGTTTTCACCATTATTTGTAAGAAAATGTAAAGACGACCAGTTTTTGCGGAAAAACTGCGTTCATCAAATTTACGCAGTAGAGAAAATGTCTACACGCCTACTCGCCTAGCCTCGTATAGGCTACAAGCGTGACAATACATTGTTTTTACCTATATAGAACATACACAGACGTAGGCTATTAGTGTACAGTATCTCCTTTCTGCTTAATGACGGCACTGACTCTATCCAGCATAGGAAGAGTAAGCCTACGTTTCGCCTGCTCCAAAGATGAAGTTTAGTCCTTCGGTGATGGTTTGGGGTGGGGTGACTGCCAGGGGTCTCACTAAACTTCAATTTGTGCCAAATGATACCAGACTGAACTCACAGTAGGCCTACTACATACATAACCAACATTCTCGAGCAGATCGTGAAGCGAGCGTTCGAGAGAGAAAATGACAACGGCAGTGTCATGCAACGAAAGTTGTTTGTTGAGCAGGATAGCGCACGCTGTCATACATCAGCTGTGACGATAAAGTGGCTAAACGACAACCATCCGTCACACATTAAGCCGAATGATTGACCAACCAACTCTCCGGAACTCTCTCCGATTGAGAAATTGTTGAGTATTTTATCTCTCAGCGTTTATAAAGATCCTGAGCCAAAGAACGTTGATCAGCTCAAACGTCGCCTCCATCGAGCGTGAAGGTCGATAGCAGTTGGGCACTTCAGCCGATGATCCAGTCATGTCGGATAGAGACATTAAGCAGAAAGGAGCTACTGTGCGCTAATAACCTACGTCTGTGTATGTCCTACATAGGTAAAAACAATGTCTTGTCACGCTTGTACACGAGGCTATAGGCGTGTACACATTTTCTTTATTGTGTAAATTTGATGAACGCAGGTTTTTCCGCAAAAACTGGTCGTTTTTACATTTTCTTATAAATAATGGTGAAAACGGACCGGATCATAATCGAATTTGTACCAATATCTTTCATTTGACTGACGTATACACCGACCAAATATTATAAAGAAATATGAAGCGGTTACTGAGATAACGTGTTTTGAAAACGGTGAACGAACTTTTGTGTCACCCTATATAATACGCTTATAAATTTATAACGCGCATGATCCTCCATCAACATATCACCAAATACTCGTCCTTATCTGTGGAACCTCGATTGACGATCTAGGATCCATCCAGGGTGATCTCTTCGCTTGGCCAAGATGGGTCGATGAGGGCGGGGCACAGCGTGGGTGAACAGGATGTGCAATTTTTTATAGGCGTTACACACGTGGTGTTGAATAATATCGCTTCATTATCAACTCAGAGCCAGAGAGGAGTCATCATTGTTATTGTCGTTAATTTGTATTAGTGGTCTTGTCCACACTCTTGTTTTTGGTGTAAATAAATTATCTTCAATTTGTTCATCCCACGCAGTTTGCTGATTGTAGTCACCTCATGACCTACAGGGAATTTCTATTTACCCAACATTTAGACTACTTCCAAATTCTCGGTATAGGCCCAGGGTTTAAAGTGGGTGGGAACTCGTAAGAACACTGTTCCCACTGCATGCTATCGAAATTCTTTTACTTGAGTTCTCACTACTGCTCACAATTAATGCATGGACCCCTGGAAACACACGCGTTCCAATAAAACTCCTTTGGCGTTCTCACTGCTCACCCATTCTGGGTCCAACTGCTCACCCAAACCACTTTCACCACAGTATAATTTCAAACCCCTCTGCAATGCCAATGCAATATAATTCTCGTCCCTTATCAATGAACTCTACACACCCATTCATTCCTTCTTCGTCTAAACTTTCAAAAGCCTATAACTAATTATATACAAATAGGCCTACTGACTATACTGACATGCAATCGAATGAATGCGTCTATAGATAAATCAATCAATCAATCAATCAATGAATCAATCAAAATTTATATAGCGCCTCTTCAAGGTACCTACTCAGAGGCGCTCCTGGCCAAGATCAAGCGAAAAAAGCCAGCCTTCAACGGTTTGTGAAATTGAAAAAGCCAAAAACAGTCCCAGTTTCCTAAATAAGATTTTCTTTTTCAGGAAAGTTGCCTTCAACAACAACCTGAACCGGATCTTTTTAACCAGACAAACAATTATTTACGTGTACAAACTCAGCTTAGCCAGGGATTCAAGTGGTTGTAAACGCTCGCCTATTAAGTATTAACCACTTTAACCATGCACTGCGCGTAATCCACACCCTGATTTAACACTTTCGTTTAGTGTTGTTACATAATAGGACTAATAGGTGATTCATAATTATAGAGATCCCGGAAGCTAGATATTATCTAGTCCTACAAGCTATATAGAGCTGCGCACTTAATAAATTAGGACAGGTTTTTTTTTAAAGATTGCGCAAAAGTCATGCATGCGAGTAAAAAACTACAACTTCATGAAGGTATGTTGGAAATTATTGGCCTTGGAATCTTAAAGCATTTAAGCAATTGGTCTTGCAATAGAATAGCAAAACAGATTTTGTTCTAGCAGTAACAACTATTGACCAGGGAACAATTAGGCCTACAACTATTGGTCTGAGAGCAACATATTGGCCTGGGAACAATAACAACTATTGTTCTGAGAGCAGTAACAACTATTATTGGCCTTTGAATAGTAACAACCAATGGCCTTGAAATAGTAATAGCTATTGCCCTCGGAGCAGTAGCAACTATTGGCCTGGAAGCACTATAGCCTAACTATTGGCCTTCGAATGATAGTGATGACCGTTATTGACCTTCAAATATTGGAACAACTATTGGCCTTCGAACATAGTAATAACCGATGTTAACAATCCTCTATATATCTATAACTTTCATTTATCGCAACCTATAACTAAATTGTAATTCTATAGACTTACGTGAATAACGGTAACTTTGACCTCGGGAGTGCACATGCAAATCAAACACGCAGTTCGGATCAGCAGCAGCTCAGAAGCCCATTAGTTTATATAATTTTATCATATCCTATTATTATACACGAAACACGGAAAAGCCAAACTCTGACTAATGCTTTCACAAAGACGTTTCCAAATAGAAGATGGATAAAGTGAGAATAGGTCACAAGACAACAAACAGTGAGTATTCTATAGTATCTATGCTACGTGTACATAATTATGTATACCATGCGTATGTGGCTCATATATGCTGATCATATGTTGTTCATTAGCGAACAGACAGCTAGCTAGTGAACGAAGAAAGACCGGGAATGAGACATCGATGCAAGACGTGGAGATTGATAATCGTAATTATGAACAGAGCCATTGTACAAGTATAGCACGTGTATTATACGCAAGCATGCTGACAACAGTACGCAAATAGCAATCACACTGCAGACTCAGTAATCCTTCTCGTTCTCTGTGATTGCTTAATTCATATCAGTCCAACATTGGTTGGTGGCATGACTACATAATTTATAACATCACTGGCACTAACAACAAAGGGAGCAGTGAACCTCCTGACAATGGAGATAATTAATCCGTTATCAATTGCCGTCAAATGGCTGAAGTCAGGACCCGATGATGATGGTGGTGATGATGATGATGATGATGATGGTGGTGGTGGTGGTGCTGGTGGTGCTGGTGGTGCTGGTGCTGCAGATGTTGGTGGTGGTGATGATGATGATGATGATGATGATGAAGACGACGACGACGACGACGATGATGATGATGATGGTGATGGTGATGATGATGGTGATGGTGATGGTGATGATGATGGTGATGGTGATGGTGGTGGTGGTGGTGGTGATGATGATGGTGATGATGATGATGATGATGATGATGATGATGGTGATGATGATGATGATGATGATGGTGATGATGATGATGATTTTGTGTAATGGTCTCCATTAAACAAAGTCGCATCGCCTATGTTGGATGCAATTGTTAACGCGATGTTATGCACTCATTCGTCCATGACGTGACATCACGTAACATCATGCAATGTAATGTAATGTATGGCTAATGTAAATTATCCAAGGGTCACATGCAGCTAATTTAACGCAAGAAACAAAGAAATATCACAGAGGTTTTAAAATACAAATTTCCCAGTTTCGCTTTTCCATAATTAATAACAATTATCATCACTGCTTTAGTGCGAAATATTTTGAAAACCAACAAATATTTTGAAAACCAATAGTGATAGTTAAAAGAATAGATATCAACTTCTAAGGGGTAAAGTTCCCCTCTTGCCCATAATTATGTGCGGTCGCCATGGTGGAAAACTAGGCCTATACAAATGTCTAATAGGCTAGAATTTGGATACGGTACAGGTCCATGTCTGATGTGTTCTGGAATAAAAAATCTTTACTTTTTTCTCTTCCAATCTCCACTTATCTCCGAAAGAGCAGCAACTGTTTGGACCAAAAACGTTGGCAGACATCTTATTAAGAACTTAACTCTCGACTGAGACCGATATAAGTGCAGTCTGTGGATGCAAATAACCTACAACGATGTCTTTCAACTAGGTTGCGCAATTGTACATGTACCAGCTGCATGGTAGCATATGCATAGGCCTATAGCCCGAACCAGTATGAGAATTATTTAAAAATTACTGAGAAGGTCAGACGTTGATTTCTCTTGGGTTGGGGTGTTCAATGAAGATTTTACTATGCATGGGGTCCCAAGAAAGGCTAGCCGAGGGTTGAGCCCCTCAAACGTTCACGACCATTCTCACCCTGGTACAAACAGTTAGAGCAAGCGGCAATTAAAACAATTCTTCAAGTAGTATAATTCACACAGACAAGCGCATCCACAAGCAGAACACAACATAAACAGAGGCAAACAGGCGGATACAAAGAAAGATTTAAATCAGACAGACAGACAGACGAACATACATACTGGTCATACAGGCAGACAGACATATAGACCTAGACTGGACAGACATACAGGCTGACACATAAACAGACACACAGACAGACAAACAGACAGGTACACAAGTAGACAGACAAAACAAACAGACACACAGAAAAACAGGTAGACAGAGATAGATGGACAGGCAGATTTATATGACGATCAAGCTAAAAAAAGCGTCTTTCACCGACAGAACATAATTCTTCGAACAAATGTCTCATGTTACTCACCGTATGGACTAACTGAACCTTTCTACCGTTTCCAAAATAACTGTCGCGTCTATCTACTAACAGTACTATAGATTACACGTAAAGGCCTCCAACGCGACCTAGTTAGACCCTTTGCATACGTGCAGGGCCTACGCCAGCTGCACGTCGGACTACCAGGGTCACAGCCGTACACAACGTTCTAGGGTCAGAATAAGCAAGTCCGAACCAGGAAGAAAACGCGGGTCGTTTTTCGTCAAGTAATTTCACATTCACACACGTTGTTCGTGAGTTTGACTCGCTTGTAGTAATTATGTCTCTAGGCCTATTTACGCGGTTGACGTATTCGATCTTGTGATTAAATTGACGACACCTGTGGCCGTCCGAACACCAAATGAGTTTCCGTGTAAACCTACGCGCTATTGCGTATGAAAATAGTTCAAAAGTTTCTGGTGGAAACTGGAAAGTCCATGGATACCATAATTAGAACTGAGTGAGTAGCCTATTGCTCGCTAGGGGAATTCCTCGAGCTGAATCAGCTGATAGAATAGCTGTGGGCTTTAAACTCTGATGCTATTCGCAAGGTGGCTATTTGCTGTAGGACTATGCTATTTTTTGTGAAAGATGTCGAAACTGTTTTATCTGTAACAGACTAACAGGGCGAGAATTGCCGAGTGGGGGTCAGGAGTTCAACCACTAGTCTTTCTTAGGACCCATAGTGCAGTATTCTTTGCAATTCCCAACCCCACGTAAATCAAAAGCTGACCCCTCAAATATTGTTCGACAATTCTCATACAGATCTTGTATAAGTTGTAGGCTATTGTAGGCCTACTGTATAAAAAAGATTTATAAAGCGCCTCTACTAGGGTGAACCGTTCAGAGGCGCTCCCAGTGCGCATGCAAGGCCACGAGAGAAGAAATAGGTTTCGAGAAAAGAAAATGAGGAGAAGGGATTACCAGTTAGAAGTTTAGATCGAGTGGATGGAGACAGCGTATTCCAAAGAGAGGGGCCAACTGATGTAGGCTAAAGGGACAGGACTTAGCCAGGGGTTATTTTAAGGAAATTTCTCAACTGCACATAATTATCAGAATAGCATCCTACATCGGGTAGATTGGTCATTATTGAGACTAAGGCCTAATTATTCTTCCTCTTCTTCTTCTTCTTCTTCTTCTTCTTCTTCTTCTTCTTCTTATTATTATTATTATTATTATTATTATTATTATTATTATTATTATTATTATTACTATTATTATTATTAATTTATTATTATTATTATTATGTTATTATTATTAATATTATTATCATTATCATGATAATGTAACTGGCTAAGTTTAGAAATCTACTTCTCCAAAGAGCAGTGTCTAATCTAGTCTCCATCCGCTAGGAGGAATCAGATTTCTGGGAGGGGGGGGACAATCGAGTGTCCGAGGGACTCTCGTGAGCTGAGACTGGTAGGGGGAGAGGTTTGGGGAGGAGATGTCCCCCTCCCCATCAGAAATTTTTTGAATTTCCACATTGCAATGGTACCATTTTAAGGTGTCATTTTAATAAATTACCTGTACTTTTTCACAGCCTCATCAGAAACTTTTTGAATTTCCACATTGCAATGGTACCATTTTAAGGTGTCATTTTAATCAAATACCTGTAACTTTTCAGAGCCTCATCAGAAACGTTTTTAATTTACATATTGCAATGGTAGCATTTTAAGGTGTCATTTTAATCAAATACCTGTCATTTTTCAGAGCCTCATCAGAAACTTTTTGAATTTCCACATTGCAATGGTAGCATTTTAAAGTGTCATTTTAATAAAATACCTGTAACTTTTCAGAGCCTCATCAGAAACTTTTTGAATTTCCACATTGCAATGGTACCATTTTAAGGTATCATCTTAACAAAATACCTGTACTTTTTCAGAGTCTCATGAGAAACTTTTTGAATTTCCACATTGCAATGGTAGCATTTTAAAGTGTCATTTTAATCAAATACCTGTAATTTTTCAGAGCCTCATCAGAAACTTTTTGAATTTCCACATTGCAATGGTACCATTTTAAGGTATCATCTTAACAAAATACCGCTACTTTTTCAGAGTCTCATGAGAAACTTTTTGAATTTCCACATTGCAATGGTAGCATTTTAAGGTGTCATTTTAATAAATTACCTGTACTTTTTCAGGGCCTCATCAGAAACTTTTTGAATTTCCACATTGCACTGGTACCATTTTAAGGTATCATCTTAACAAAATACCGCTAATTTTTCAGAGTCTCATCAGAAACTTTTTGAATTTCCATATTGCAATGGTAGCATTTTAAGGTGTAATTTTAAATTTTTTTTTAAACTGTAATTTTTCAGAGCCTCATCAGAAACTTTTTGAATTTCCAAATTGCAATGGTAGCATTTTAAAGTGTCATTTTAATAAAATACCTGTAACTTTTCAGAGCCTCATCAGAAACTTTTTGAATTTCCACATTGCAATGGTACCATTTTAAGGTATCATCTTAACAAAATACCTGTACTTTTTCAGAGTCTCATGAGAAACTTTTTGAATTTCCACATTGCAATGGTAGCATTTTCAGGTGTCATTTTAATAAAATACCTGTAATTTTTCAGAGCCTCATCAGAAACTTTTTGAATTTCCACATTGCACTGGTACCATTTTAAGGTATTAACTTAACAAAATACCTGTACTTTTCAGAGCCTCATCAGAAACTTTTTGAATTTCCACATTGCAATGGTAGCATTTTAAGATGTCATTTTAACAAAATACCTGTCCTTTTTCAGAGCCTCATCAGAAACGTTTTGAATTTCCACATTGCACTGGTAGCATTTTAAGGTATCATCTTAACAAAATACCTGCACTTTTTCAGAGTCTCTTCAGAAACTTTTTGAATTTCCACATTGCATGGTTGCATTTTAAGGTGTCATCTTAACAAAATACCTGAACTCAGTGGCGTAGCAATAGGTCGTGCAGCCTGTGCAGTGCACAAGGGCCCCGGCTGTAGAGGGGCCCCCGCAGTCACAGTCACTTTTTACTTTAAGAACATTCAGAATGTATTCAAATGATCAAATCAACATTATACAACAAACTTGAGTTACAATAAGTTAAATATAAATTTTAATTTCGAGTGTGAGCTAGGCCTATGCGAAAATAGTCTATCGCAAAAGCCATGCACTTTTCATAGCCTCATTGTTTGAAATTTTGGGGTTCAAGCATTAAAAGGGCCCTCCAAGAAAGCCCTACACAAGGGCCACCAAAAACCTTGCTACACCACTGCCTGAACTTTTTCAGAGCCTCATCAGAAACTTTTTTAATTTCCACAATGCAATGGTAGCATTTTAAGATGTCATTTTAACAAAATACCTGTACTTTTCAGAGCTTCATCAGAAACTTTTTGAATTTACACATTGCACTGGTAGCATTTTAAGGTGTCATCTTAACAAAATACCTGTACTTTTTCAGAATCTCATCAGAAACTTTTTGAATTTCCACATTGCAATGGTAGCATTTTAAGGATTGTGACATTTGTGTGTAAAAAAGTAACTGCACAAAACCTGATTTTCAACTGCACAAATTCGTTTTCCAACTACACACTTTGTGTCCAGCTGCACGTTAAAATAACCCCTGGACTTAGCCATAGCCGTTCTAGTATATAGGAGGAACTAAAAGGTCATATCTTTATTGTTTAATATAGTAGGCCTATGCAATTTTCATGGCTAAATCCGTCACATCTAACAACGGCACAAAACTTTCACATTCCTAGAACCTCGTAATAAAAGCACTTTGGAGCGAACAGCTCGCGGTCTTTACGCAGACGCCATTAACATAGTGTCGAAGATTCAAACCTGCGATCATTGAAGCAAATAGGCCAAGCTCACTCACGACAGGCCACTGTGTTGCACATACTCTTTTAACTCTCTGTTCATTCGCTAGATGGCTTTTAACTCTGTTTATTCGCTAGATGGCAATAGGTTTGGATTATACTCACCACTGATGCTGATGTCCACTGGCACCCAGTAACGCAACAAGCATAAAACAATTTAGCATTAACATAATCACTGCGTGGGCTACCATAATATATTATGGCATAGTTGTAGCCTACATGACGTAACTTCAATGGTGGCGCTACCATAAGAGTAGATTTGTATCAATGTGACGTCACAATGGACTTGTTTTTGTATTCTCAAAATGAACATCCATAGGCCTATTGGTAGACAATAATAGATATGTATCATAATCAAAGTGGCGTCACAATGGATGTTGTTCATATTGTCAAGATTTACTCCAATAACAGTAAATTTGTGTCATAATCGAAGTGACGTCACAAAAGGTATGGTTATAACCTCAAAATGAACTTCTATAGTAGTAGATAACTAGATTTTAGGCCTATCATTAGGCCTATCGAAGTGACGTCGTCACATTAGGCCTAGTTTAATATTCTCAAAATAAACATCTGTATAACTGATATGTACCATAATCAAAGTGACGTCACAAAAGGACTGTTTTATATTCTCAAAGATGAATTTCTAATATTATTGTAGATTCATATCAATGTCACGTCACAACCAGTGGCGTAGCTAGCTTTTCATGGGCCCGTGTGCAGATGTCTCGTAAGGGCCCCTGTTTGGCCTTCTAAAACCGGTATTTTTGCGTTCTTGCAATCAAGATAACCATAACAGTTACTAAGCAATGGTATTTGCTTTTAGGCCTAACACATGCAATACAACTCGATCACTCACTCACTTATACTCAGTTTTTGTTACTTCGTTACTTTACTGCGTAACGAAGTAGCCTAAAGACAGCGTGTTCACAAAAACTGCATCTGTCACAAATAAACTTGAATTACTAATTAGGTTAGCATAATAATTCATCAATCTCTGTGGGCCCCTGGAGGTCGTAGGCCCGTGTGCTTTGCACACATTGCACACATGGTAGCTACTCCACTGGTCACAACTATTGGACTCAGTGATGAATCCATGAAGTTTAGGAGGGGCCAAACGGAGGGTGTAGAGGACAAACGGCTAACGATCGATCGCCGAGGCGCGCATTGAGCAATGAGGAGGGCACGTTCTGTGTATATTTCAAATGGTGGGAGGCGCCATGGCAGGATTGCTCCCTTCTGGATCCGGCCCTATTAGCCTAGTTTGTATTCACAAGATGAACTTCTATAAATGGTAGATTTGCATCATAACCGAAGTGACGTCACAAAAGGCATGGCTCAAATATTCACAATGTGAACGTCTATAATAGTAGATGTGTATCAAAATCGAAATGACGTCACAGAAGGCATAGTTAGATTCTCATATTGAACTTCTACGATTGCAAATCTGTATCATAATTGGAGTGACGTCACAATAGAGCTAGTTTAATGTTCTGAAAATGAACCACTATATATAATACTAGATCTGCATCATAATCGAAGTGGCGTAACAATAGCCCTAGTATTATGCTCTCAATATAAACTTCTGCAATAGAAGGTCTGAATCACAACTGATGTGACGTCATAAGTTTTATATTCTCAAAAATTCTTCTAAAATAGTAGATCTGCATCATAGTCTATAATTATGACGTCACAATGAGCCTAGTTTTATATTCGCAAAGTTAAATTCTGTAATAGTATATGCTATACAAAGTATACATGTATCATGGTCAGAATGACGTTTCAATAGACCTATAGTTTTATACTCTCAAAATGAACTTCCACAATGATAAATTTGTATCATAATCGACGTGACGTCACAATAGTCCTAGCTTTATATTCTATAATAGTAGATTTGCATCACTCTGACGAGTCTGACGCGACAATATCTCTAGCTTTGTATTCGCAAAACGAACGTTTTAAAAGTAGGCCTAGATTTGTCTTATATTCAGGGTGACGTCACAATAGAGCTAGTTTTTTATTCTCAAAATGAACTTCTCTCGTAGTAGATTTGTATCATAATGGAAGTGACATCACAATAGGCCTAATTGTTGATGTTCAAAATGAGCATTTATAAATGGTAGATTTGTGTAAAAGTGCGTCATTTTAACTTACTAAGAACTAAATGAACGTTAAATCAAGTGGGCCTGATAAGGCTGATAATTATTATTAATCAACGTTCGCTCCATTATTAATTCCACAGCCTGAAGCCCTGAACTATAATAATATAGTGCATTTTCATCGCTTCTTCTCTGCTGCATTCTGGATACAAACAAAAAACAACTACCCAGTCGTCTTAATTTGCGTTGCGCCTTTAATAAACCACAACGGGTGAAGAGTCATCTTGTCGCCGGGTTTCTTTCGTCGAAACCATAGCGATGACAAAGATGGTCATGCTTCAGCAATTCAGGGCGGGGTAGGTCGGACACAATTGCCTGTTACGTGACGTTAGCATATGTACCCTACCGAACGATGACAAAAGAAGATTTATTATCGTATAGGGTGCAAGAGATAAAGCCCCCGCCTCGGGGCATTTTATTCGCAACGCCCATGGAAAGAATTAAGCCGTGGAACAGATTTTGGGGTCGCTTCGGGTTACGCAATCGGTCGCTTTGATGACACGGAACGGGCGCATTGTACGTCTCCGATCATCGGGCTTGAAACCCTGTATACATCCTGTCCAACACAGCACCCCCGTCTATATCACTCATCTGCAGAAAGTATACCACGTAAATGGTTAATTTGGATGTAACACTGGAACGTGTAAGCTCACAGGAAAGAGATGATCAAAGAGGACAACTTAAACGCATGTGAAGATCATTGTCTAGAATTGAAACACTGTCTACTTAGGCCTATATGCGCCTATTTAGTCCTAGTCCTAATATATCATCGTTCTGTTCTTTGTTGTATTTGCCCCCAACGTTTGCTTCAGACAGAATTTCGCCACTCTGACTTCCGACTTTCAGGTTATAAAACTCAAATTAAAGTCTAATTTCAAAGCATTTAATTAATACTTTAAAATTAGCTACAATTGCCTGCTTGAATGAAACCTTCTTGGACTTCCAACAACAATAAAGGATCTATTTGGGGTTTCTTTGAAAGAATTAACAAGACTTAGTGTATACAACGCAGGAATTACTTTCTAATAGTGTTAACAGTGGACATGTTGTTTATTAATTTGACACCCGAAAAAGAACCATGGATTCACCGAGACATGGCGTTAAACTAGACACTATAGTTGGGTTGCCGTTAAATTACGTGTTAGTTGAATTATCTTATAGCCTATTTTTGTCAATCGTTTTTGATTGAAGTTCTTGTTACTTGTGTCTTGCATAATTGTAGTTGCAGGCCAAAATTTAGTTTTACGAGTTCGCTGAGCCAGTGCAGCAGAAATGGCAATGTCCGTGCCGTAGTCAGTGAGCTTGAAGGGGCGTAATAGAAAATTATGAAAAATAAATTAAATAAAAATAATCGATTTCTTTTATTTCAGCTGAATGGGCCTATATATATTATATCCAGTTGCTTTCTGATGGCAAAAGTAGTTTTCGTCTAGTTTCAAACTGAAACGCCACAGTACGATTACAATTCATGCATACAAATAATACTAATATGAACGGATGATCACAAGTTGTCACTAATGAGTCAAATTTAACTGTGTGGTAGTTGCGCAAGAGTGCCAAACATTGTCAAACGCCTTGCTGGATGCAATGTATTATACATACAAGGGCTGAGCAGTGAGCAGTGAACTCTGTCAGCGCTGAACAATCAAGTCAGGCTTATAACAGTCGAACACTATGAACCCCTTGTTGCTTAACAGTAAACTTTGTCAATCGCTTTTGATTGCAAGCGCTCAACGTTACGGTGTCAAACGCCTTCTTGATATCATCGAGCCTTGTTGATTTCATCGATAAAAACGACGGTATAGAAGAGAGCACCAAGAGTCGACGATTGAGCATTCATTTTGTAGGCTCGTATACAACGAACGATCCACTTAATAGGCGCATAATAGGCATGATAGATGCACTAGTCTGCACAGGCATAATAGGTCCATAGCTACACCTGTTCTGGCGTTTGTGGACAAAACGAATGAGTAGCCTGAGTCAGGTGAAGGTGAGTGACGAGCGAAAGGAGAGGAGAGGGAACGGGGGCGCAGAGCAATGTCGACGAATAAAGACACTGGAGAGACAGACGGACAGACAGACAGACAGACAGACAGACGGACAGACAGACAGACAGACATAGACAGACAGACATACAGACAGAAATACAGACAGACAGACAGAAATACAGACAGACAGACAGACCGACAGACAGACAGACAGAAATACAGACAGACAGACAGAAATACATACAGACAGACAGACAGACAGACAGACAGACAGACAGACAGACAGACAGACAGACAGACAGACAGATAGACAGACAGACAGACAGGCAGATAGACAGACAGACAGACAGGCAGGCAGAGACAGAGACAGACAGACAGCGACAGAGGCACAGAGAAACAGACAAATACAGAGAAACAGAACAAAAACAACGAAACGCACGGGCAGAAGTACAGAACTATACACTGTGTCCGGAAAAAATCCAAGGCTTTACGGTAAATATAAAAATAATTAGTAAACATTAATAGATTTTTAAAATTCCAGAAACAGTTTAATCCTGAAATATTATGGAACTATAATTTATGTTCGAAATGTCCGCCATTGGCTTCCACGGATGCTTTGAGAACGAGACGTACACGCCACTGACTAACAGCAGCGTCGACGACCAGTTGATCAAGTTCATCCCAAGCATTAACAATTCGCTCGCGGAGTTCTTCGATGTTTCTTACATTTGTCTTGTATACTTTCTCCTGCATTACTAATAAATTACAAAGAATTTTGTTGGTAATTATGTATACGGATCAAAAAGGTTTTAAAATTTTCTAATTGATTATTATCTACTATAGTTTTTCATTCATATATTAGAGCCTTGGAATTTTTCCGGACACAGTGTATTTGGAAGGGCATGCAGGAAGACAAACAGGACAAGAAGATAAACAACCAAGCAGAGATATATACTTGATCAAAAAGACAGCATTGGCAAGAAGATAAACACGAGAAACAGATGTATACGGAATGAAATAAAAAGACAGACAGACAAACAGACAGACAAACGTACAGACAGAGCAGAACTAGTGGATTAGGTGCAAAAATTGGAGAGATTTAGTGAAAAGAACTTAAAGAGGTGCAGCTGTATAGGAGAGGAGAAATGACTGCAAAGCGAGTCAAACCTAGGAAGAAGCTCCATGGCAGGCAGGTAGACAGACAGACAGACAGGCACATAGACAGACAGACACATAGACAGACAGACAACTAGACAGACAGACAGGCAAAGGCATGAAATTTATACAGGAACAGCGACAAAGCGACAGAGACAGGAACAGAGAGAGTGTGTATAATTAGTCAGGACACAATTATACCTGCAGTATGTTAAAGAAGACACACAGGACTACACAAGAGCACATACGAAATGACACAGAGAGGAGCAAAGACAGGCAGACACAGACACAAACAGAGAGACAGACAGAGATGGATGTATACACTATACAGAGACAGAGAGACAGAGACAGAGGAAGCGACAGAAGCAGAGAAACAGACACAGACAGAAAATGGCAGAGATGAAACAACACACAGAGGAACAGAGAGAGACAGACAGACAGAAACAGATACAGACACACATATACACACAGTCAGAGAGGCAGAGACAGAGCCAGAGCCAGAGCTAGATACAGAGACAGATACAGATACAGATACATACAGAGCCAGAGACAGAGGCAGAGCCAAAGTCAGATACAGAGACAGAGCAGATACATACAGAGACAGAGACAGATACATACAGAGACAGAGACAGAGCCAGAGACAGACACAGACAGACACAGACAGACACAGACAGACAGGCGCAGAGACAGAGAAAGCGTACAAAAGTTGACTTGAACGTGCGCCAACAGGGTGATCATATTAACATATCACAGTCGTCGTCACCGCATCATTGTTCGATCATGATAGCCATCCGTCGTCTGTTCTGAACGGAACACATGTTGTGCGGCACAAATGTTCAATGTTGACCGACGACAGCTTTCGTTTCAACTCCGAAAAAACGGAGACCCATGTTCGACGGACAGGACAAGATACGGGGGTAAACACTGCGGCCGTACCACGCCTACACGGACACATGCATACACCCAGACACGCGACGAGGTTTTTTCGATTTTTTGCTGATGAAAGGTAGAGCAAACGTGCAGCGTCAATCGGGCGCGGTATACCTGGCCAGGGAAGACTGCTGCAGCATGCACACCTGTTGGCCAATCATGCGGCACACGTAGGAGATATTCTAATTCGCTGCTTCTGCATGGGACGATTAAATACAAGCGCCGTACAACATGCTTATGATTGCATTAATCGACTGTTGAGCTACGATGATGTCCCCTGATGTTTCACAATTGATGTTTTGCTCTCAGTCCCTTTCGCTAGTACTTCCAAGTTCCACCATAATTCAGTATGGTGGAACTTGGAAGTTGCTGTTTAGGTGGAATACGACCCTCAACTTGGAATAGTCTTCCTCTGACACTCCGCTTCCTTTCTAAAAATCCTTCTATAAGGTATTCCTCTCACGTCTTAAGACGGTTTTATTTGGCCGCGCTAAGGTTTGGAGCGCCTCTGAGCAGCCCCCTCCATTGAAAAAGCGCTAAATAAATGCATTTATTGAATTTCAAAGTTGATCCTGCATGGTGACCTCTTCTTCTTCTTTTTCTTCCTCCTCTTCTTTCCCCTTGTTCTTCCACCTCCACTTCTTTCCCTTCTTCTTCTTCCTCTTCTTTTTTTCTTCTTCTTCTTTTTTCTTCTTTTTCTTCTTCTTCTTCCCCCGCTTCTCTTCTTCTTCTTGTTCTTTCTTCTTCTTATTCTTCTTTTTCCGTTTCTTTTCTTTTTCAGCTCTTCCTCTTTTTCCCCGATCATCATCATTGCAATGATATGTTTGACTCAAGGTCATCAACTATAATACGCCTACAAACTCATAATTAATACCTTACAATGTTAGGCTACATATCCAGACCATACATTACGCTGCCCTATTTTCACCTCTCTATAGAAAGTAATGTGAATTTTTTCAATAGCAGAATTTAGCTTGCATGAAGCATAGAGTTGGCATACGTTTTGTACTTTAAATCACTTTGTCCAACTCATTTTGTTTTAACCTCATCTTAGGTTACCTTACATGTAGGTGACCTTGCTTTGCCTTAGGGTGGCGTGCCTTACTGCACACCTTTCTAAACGCCATCTTCCGATTTGTTTGATGTGCTGCTTGTCTTAAGTCAATTGTCTTTTCGTGAGGCTCTCATCTCTCTCAGCCTCCGTAACCGCCGCATTGTTCTCCGCATCTTCAGACGACTGCAGACGACTTTCTTCGGCGGATTCCTTTGATCTGTAATTGTGTAATCGTCTCTAATACCTTCGTCCGCATAATTATTGTCCAGAAGCCGCAAAAATCAATAGCCTCGCCAGCCATGGAGTTTCGTTTCTTGCCCTCTGATTGGCTGACTAAAAAGACTGACACCTGTCAGGATGACGTCTCAATATGCTGTCATAACCGAGCCGTGTCTATAGGTGAGCAGAAAATGTCTAAAATGTCAGAGGCGACAATTGCATCGATCCCTGTGGTACAGCGGAGACGTATATCCCATCCAAAATAAATTTTATGTGGAATAGGTCAAAAACTCAAAATGTGTCTCCCTTCGTATAGTGATCCCCATTTTCTCTTGTTGCTTCCCTTGCATGAAAACCCACACACATGGAGAGACGAGGGACTAGCCACCCGCCTCATCCACCCCAAATTTTTACATCTAAGCAACTTCAGTTTGGGAAGATGTGCACGTCTCTGTCGCCTTTAACACGGTTGACTGTCATATCTTATACTGCAGGCAGTGCCGTGAGGAGTACTGTGGTATATCCGAGGTTCCATGCATTCTTCTCTGGCTTCGGTTTGACCTCTCTGACCAAACCCAAATTATCATCTGTAGAACCTCTGGGTCAAGGTAAAATGTGACATCTTCCACAGATCCGTAATAGGTCTTGTCTTGTCGTCAACCATTCTCGCTCCGAGGGTTGGTCGCTTCATGAACAGGTTTTCTCCATCTCCTCCTGTCTCTTGTATCCATCAAAGTCCGATCGATGGAGACAAGTCTTAGAGACAGGAGGAGATGGGTATTCTCTTCAATGCAGTTCTTCAGCAGCCATATTTTCTCCAAACACTTGTCATCTGGATGTCTGTAATGTTATGCTGATGACGTCCATGCGTCTGTGTAATTCCACGGTCATCTCTTTGCTCAGCTTGCTCATGAAGCTCGCACCAATGCACTCTCTCGAGACTTGCACCTCTGGATGTCTTCTATAAATTCCAGAAAGAAACATGATGTTTATTATATTTCGCACCCGCCAACATCTCCTATACGTGAAGAAGACTTTCTCCATCTTGCCGATAAATTCCTGCTTCCACTATATTGTACTATGCATTGTGTCCTCGACCTTGGTGTGGCTCTTGATATCACCCTCATCTCTACTGAACACTTTGCCAATCTTACTCGTACTTCAATCTAGTGGCGCATAGACAAGGGGTTAGAGGGTAAAAAAATTCATTGGCTTAGGAAAAAAGCTTTTAAAACAGGTTATGATTTATCCACTTAAATAGAGTCTATAATAAAATTTAAAAAAAAACTGTTTGTAGCAAAAATTGTTTTTGCTTACTTTATTCGAAATCATTCCATTTGTTGTTTGATTCCATTTTTATTTACTGTAATACTGTTGGGTTGGTGTCAGGAAGGGCATCCAACCAGGCCATAACCCCCTCCCTCCATCATAAATATGGCAATCAAGCGCTCTGCCTTCACGGCGATAATCCAAGACTTAGTCTGCATGCTCTCGAATTGATTACTCCTCCTCCTCCTCCTCCTCCTCCTCCTCCTCTTTCTCCTTCTGTTCCTCCTCTCCTTCCACCTCCTCCTACTCCTCCTCTTCCTTCTTCTCCTCCTCCTTAATTCCCTTTTTGTAATGCCTGAGCCGTGAGTAAAGTGCCGCTAAAGACACTTCTGAGTAAACTTCATAAATCTACTCTACCTTACAAACCCTTACTTTACTTAGGCCTGCCTAACTATGCCCACCGTCTACGTTCGTGAACTAGAAGCACGAAAGAATAAACCATAGACAGAGGCGGAGTCTACGAAAAAACCTGGCGTGGCTTGCAGGTGAATCTCGATTGGTTGGCCAATCAGGGTGCCATGCTTGCAGGTGAGCGTAACGGCAGCGGACACCTGTCTTACCTGGAAGATAACTTCATCACCATCATCATCACCATCATCGTCGTCGTCGTCAAAGACCGCGCAGGTCATCGGCTTTTTCTAGAGGTGTCTCTCAATTTACCAGGAAACGGATTTAGAAAACTCCGCCGAGACCTGGAAATAGAGTCTTGCATTTTAAACTTTTGTTGGCACACGTGATCGAATTAGATAGATGAGAAACTCGATGGAGTCGAATACGACTGTGCGGACCTTATCTGCCCTTCCAGAATCGTGGATCTGCGGACCATATCCTGGAATCTTCACTCTCGGAATCAGTTGCACCGATGTCAGGACCACAGTTAGCGTCATCGAGGTAAGACGCGTGTCATACAGTCAGCAGCTTCAAGTCAACAGCTTTAAGTCAACAGATTTAAGTCAACAGCTTTAATTCAACAGATTTAAGTTAACAGCTCTAAATCAACAACCTTAAGTCAACAGCTTTAAGTCAGCAGTTTTGAGTCAACCGCTTTAAGTCAACAGCTTTAAGTCAACCGCTTTAAGTCAACAGCTTTAACTTGACATCTTTCAGTTAGCAGTTTAATAGTCAGCAGCTTTAAGTCAGCATGCAGCTTTAACTTATAACAGCTTTAGTTTAACACTTTTAAGTAGAAAGCTTTAAGTTGCAGCAGCTTTAAGTTTTATGCTTTTTGGACTTAAGTACGATTTGAGTATATGCCAATCGCAATCATTACCTTCAAACTTCAAGAAACGCCACTCAAAAGCCGAGTGCTGGGCACCAACTTACTTAGGAGCGTTGCGTTGCTAGTTGGAGTATAGCACGAAGGGAATCCAAGTATACTGTATGCCAGAGGACATGTAAGTGCATGAGGCAGAGTATAGCTCTCAAGGCATGTGTCACCTGGGCCGAGAATTGCATGGTAAGGGGGTGGAGGATCAGATGAGTCTTCTTGAATATGAATTCTTGAAGAGGCTGAGGAAGATGCTGCTGCAGTGCTTATTCTAGACGTCTCTGGGGCAGTGGGGGAAGTTCCCACAGGAATAAAATCCCCAGGAGAAATCTTGAACTGTTGTCAACATGCACACATGTAGGTCTAGATAATATTCTGCCGTCCTCTCCCCCCCCCTTTCCAGAAAAGTTCTACACGTAGGATTGCCTTCCGCCCAGAAAACGGGACAGGTTGTGCATCATGCATGCAGCGAAATGTAAAAAGTAATCTTCCGTTTTTGGAATATTCGAAGTGAAAGACTAATAAAATATAAAATCATAGAAATTAGTATGTTTTTTTCATATAGTTTAAAATGAGCAAAAACAGGTCATCAGATTTCAAAGCATGAAATTTACTATCTTTTCGAAAATTTTGGATGAAAGAGCACAAAAAGGTCGTCAGAAGAAGAAAAAACGGTTAAAAGATGTTGTCCGGTGTCTGCAGAGTCAACGTTTACCGCCCGCCCACCAATCCCCCAAAAGCGGCCATTTTCCCCGCCATCCGTAGAGACCTGAATTCCCCCCCACACAACCCCAAACAGAGGGATTAGATTAAGCATCATGGATGCTGCAGCGCTGTTGCAGCGATGATGATGGAGTGTGTGTTTTGTTGCTGCGTTTCAATTCTGCATGCATGCATTTCTTCAGAGCTTCTACAGTTTATCTTTTTTATTCACTTATAGTCTGATGGTAGATTTGATGGCGATTGAAAGTTCTTCATTTGAGATTGCTGCTCTGTTCGAGTTAAGACAACATTAGCCTCGGTGGCGGCGCTATCATGTAGCGGTTTGTAGTCTATATATATATCGCGCGGCATGTCATCGTATAATACATGTACCTGTTTATTTTATTCCTGACCTGCCTTATAACCTGCTAGTTTTGATATTGGTATAAATGGATAAAACTCTGGTTTGAAGTGCTTGAAGTCCTCTCCTCATGAGTCCATTGGCGTGTTTAAAAGGTTCCGAGTTCAAACCCCGTATGAATAATTCTAGACTTTTAAAGACCAATTCTGTGTATTTATTTTTCGGTCATGCATTTTCCCCGAAACCTCTCTCCCAATGGAGACCTTCCCCACCATAGGTGCAATCACGTCCTAAAAGTTGGGGGGGGGCCATAATGAATCACGTCCTAAAAGTTGGGGGACCATAATAATAAAGTTAGGGGACCACTCAAAAGTTGGAGGGGACGCGTCCCGTGGGTCCCAAAGGGTGGTTGCGCCTATGTTCCCCACAGAAAATGTATGCCCCAAATATACCTCTAAAACCATTGTATGCCAAAGGCGTTATCTGCATCAGTATTCATTCGGGGTTTGAATCCAGAAACCCCTAAATATATATACGCCCATGCATGGTCTCATGAGGGAGGACACTTGAACTTTTTCAGTCTCCAAGTTGCAATTAAAGTGGCTAAATGCACATAATTTATGCATGTCGTTTACCGTTTGAATGCTGTGTTGAATAAGAGTAGCCTATATGGGGTTCTCATGTTGCTCCTCATTCTTCTTTGTCTTCAGAGCATGACCGTTGTAATCGAGCATAAAACTTTAACGACTTGCATGATTCTAGTAAAAGCGACTGCAATACTGCATGCATGCACGCGGCAACCATACAATATACAGTTCGTCGTTTAGTATACGGAGATCCCAAAGGCCGTTCATTCTGATTTCCTTTTGAAACGGTGTGAAGTGAAGTTTTTTCATTTGCTTCTCGTTAGGCTTGTGCAATGTATAGGCTATACGTATACACTTCAGAGTTCGAATTTATTTATTTATTTCTGGCATTTGCTATAGCGCCCCTTCAAGCTCCCGACTGAGAGGCGCTCCCGACTATATATATACAGCGCGTAGGCTATAGGGCCTACTCAGCCCTACTGCATCGGAGTTTCACGCCGAAGTGCATGAACATCTGCGAGTGAAGGACTTGCTCAAGGTCCCTATGTATACGCGGCGGCTTGAGGTGGATTCGAATTTCGAACCCCGGAACCATGGACGGAAACCTGGGCGGAGACTTAGGGGCACGAACGAGCTAGTGGCCGAAGGAAAGACGCGAGAATTTTTGACGGACGAATGGCTGAGTGTCGCAAAAAAGTTTCCATCTTTTGCCGGAAAAAGTATCTGACGACCTCTATTTAGTCATCTGGCCGAACAGTCAAGGAAATTTTCACATTTTTTTCACTGCCAAAAAAGTTGATGTCTTTTTTTAGTCATCTGGCCGTTGAGTGTCAGGACTAAAAAATCTTGACTTTTGGGGGTGCATGGAGAATTCAAAGATAATTATATCGACAACATCTAATTGAACCGTGCATATTATAAGTTTTAATTCCTAGAAGATTAGATCTATATATCGTGTACACTGTATACAGCCTATACTTATATTTCCCCCCCCCCCCCATAGCAATTATATAACCGCTTATACAACTGCGCACAATAACCGCCCATGCAAAATCTAGCCGATAATATCTACGGTATATCTAACCGATAGCCCTTTAATCTAACCGACATATCTATCCGATAGCCCACTATCTAACCGACGTATCTAACCGATAGCCCTATATCTAACCGATATATCTAACCGATAGCCCAATATCTAACCGATATATCTAACCGATAGCCGCCCTCATATATCTAACCGCGAGATCAAATTCTGTCCATGAAATGCGGTATAGGCCTACACCACCCGTCCTCCATGCATGAATACACGTGTCTTTTCGACACGATCGAAATCCGTCACCACTGCAGCCGTTAGATATATCCCACTCCTGCCACCAATTTACCATTTTCAGGGCGGTCTCCTGCAGCCCTCGAGGGATACACGGCTGGGTCCTTTGGGTGGGGGTGAGGGGGTTTAAGAGCGACTTTTTTACGGTTGGTTAGCCGACAATGGCATCGGGTTCGACTCGATATATAGGGCGTCGTCATTCATAAAACACTCGCAAAACACCCGTTCTGCAATACGCGCATACAGCTAGATAATTATAGGTTGCGGAGAATTGTCGCCGAATACATATGATGAGTTTCGTCGGTTCGGATTTGGATTCTGAGGTCGCTTCATCAATCAAGTGCTTGCAACGGAGCTAAAACCATTGCCCTTTCAGTATAGAAAAGCAATGGCTAAACGCACGACAAAAGCCAGAGTCATTCTTCATTTTGACCACAATGACGACGACGCGACAGCCTCTGAAACAACGACACCGAAGTAGCCTACACATAGGCCTATATAGTATATATAATATTATATATATATATAATTTATTTATTATGTGTATACATGTACATGGGTTATCTTTGTTTAATCGTATGAATACGCGTAATAGCATCTTTATATATAGGCCGAAGTCTAAGCGACTGTGTGAGTGTTTGCCGTGTTGATAAAGCCATTAATTATTATGATGCCTCATTCTCACCGCGGTCATGGCTTTTGGTGGTGAACCTTAATACGACCCTGCTTTGACTGCAGTGTTGATCTTACCTGCCAAGGTCAACCGGTCAACCCTGTCTCTCAATTATATAGGCCTAGGATATAATATATATATATTATTATTAAGAATAAATAATTTTCAATTCAATTCAATTCACTTTATCAAAGTGTTGTAATAATAACAACGACAATTTATATGGCGCCGTAACGCGGCCATACCGCTACAAGGGCGCCTAAATAATATATGCAGATAGGTCGGGCCATATAATTAGTCACAAGCATTCATTCATTCCGAGAATTTATATAGCGCGACTTCAACAGACTACTCACAGGCGCTCACAGTCAATTAAGCTATACAGCTAAAAAAAGCAAGATGGAAGCGACTTTAAACAGGCAGGAGAGTTTAGGGTATAACATATATGCATCAATCGCAAGGTTAATGGTATAGACTAGGTCATTCCCAGGGCCGGATTAAGGCATGGTCAACATGTTCGGCCGAACAGGGACCCCACACATTAGGGGGCCCCCACACATGGGAGAAAAGCCAATTTGAGAAGAAAATGTCTATGTTCTGAAGATGTTTCCCCCAAACGACTAAAAAAGGTCATCTCAGCTATCTGGTCAGGAAACATCGGTAGCCTATATTCTAAAGAAATTTCGATCAAATGACTAAAAAAAGTCATCAGATTTTTCGGCCGAAGATCCACAAAAAAATTTCCGAACAGGGCCCCCACATTTCTTAATCCGGCCCTGGTCATTCCAGATGGCGCCACCCATAATTGAAAATCTTATTTCAATTATATGTGTTATAGTAAATGCAGGTCGATGCAGCAAGTAAGAGGGCTACAAATTATCTTATCGTATACCCATTACCCATACGCCCTTTTCTGCAACTCAATTAAAATCAAATTGGATCAAATGTATGTTTTAATCAAAACTGACATATAGGCTATAAGTCATAATAATTAATCAAATTCGAGTTTCAAACCTTTAGACAACTCTATTAAAATGTGAAATTTATATTCCTTATTTGCGAAACAGAAAAATAACTTTAGACTTATTTAGGCCTACTGTTGCATAAATTATACACAGTATAATAGGCCAACACTAAATGCAGCAGTAAATCATCATAGTTATTGTTATACTGTATAGCTTTATCTCGCAAGATCTTTACTCCAAGCAAGATGTCATAATAGGCCTATACGACTGTAGACATGTATGATATGCCTGCATAGGACATGCATGGTCTTACATGTAATATTGGCCTGCACAGTTCTTTTAGGTCAAACGTTTCGTTGTGTAATGCAAATCATCTAGATATCTCAGGCCCATGGCAGGCACAAAATATGCGCTAAAAATATATAGACCCTACAGTAGCCTATATACCCAAGAGCGGGTCCAGGGGTGCCCCCATTTAAAAATGCCATGGGACGTGGCCCCCACTCGGTTTGAAATCAGCAATATGAAAATAGGGGTGTCATGGCATATTGGCCCCCCCATTAAAAAAATTGTATGGAACGTACCCCCCCCCCCCCATTCGGTTTTCGGCCGGAGGACTAAAAAAGGTAATAAACCTTTTTGGCAGATGAAAAGGCACTTTTTCCCTCAACCAAAGACCAATGACTACAAAAAGCTCATCAACTTTTTTGGCGACCAATGACGAAAATTTTCCCTGTCCCAAGACCAAAGATTTTGCCCCCCCCCTTCGAACAGTTCTGGATCCGCCACTGCCTA
This sequence comes from Lumbricus rubellus, assembly GCA_945859605.1. Classification (NCBI taxonomy): domain Eukaryota; kingdom Metazoa; phylum Annelida; class Clitellata; order Crassiclitellata; family Lumbricidae; genus Lumbricus; species Lumbricus rubellus. The sequence continues at coordinate 40,742,290 of OX243815.1, read as the reverse complement.
TACCAGCGTATTCACCAGCTCGGTCGATTGACATTAGGCTATAATATTGTGATATCCTCCTTGTGATCACCTCCTCCTATCAGTCTCTTCGGAAGCTTCTTCGTATAAGTTCGTGGTAGCATAGGCCTATCCCTAGATAACTGTTTCATTAGCTAAATGGCTATAGGTAAAGAATCTACAGACTTTCACTGTTTTGTAACCAACAACGACGACGTGTTTAAGTCTTCTTATTATACTCCAAAATCCGATGTAAAGTAAAACGATCAGCAACAACACAACAATGACTACACTTGCGTTATCATAACAACTACACGACTACTACCTTCATCAGTCTACTCTATCGCAACTCAACAACAACTATTACAGCCTATCTCAACGGCTCTCAACACACAACACTCCTTCTTCACTTCCACTCCCTCCTTGTACACTCAACGTACGCTCGTCTAGACATCACGCACTGTCCATACAATCACCTGTCCAGACGCCACGCGCCAATTTGCAGCTGTCCTACCTGCGTCGCTGTACGACAATCGTCGTGCACTGATTAAATTAGCTTACATTACCTCCTTCCTTTCTTTTGAAGAGAGCTAATTAATCTTAAAAATTAGCGAACGTATAATGCTTAAACTAAATACAAACAATTCCTATACTAAATGCAATCACAAAATATCTTATACTACAATCTCGATAAGCAGTCCGCTACTACATTCAGCTTTCCCTTCTTATAGTTCAACAGAATGTCAAAATTTTGCAATGATAAAGACCATCGGACTAACTTAGCAGACTTCGACATTGACTCAGTCAAATAAACTAAAGGATTATGGTCAGTGAACACATTAATCTTGGAACCAATAATAATTTCTTTCAATTTGTTTAAAGCCCATATGATTGCATAGGCTTCCTTCTCAATCGTCGCCCATCTCCTCTGGGTATCTGTCAGCTTCTGACTGATAAATGAAACGGGACGTTCTATCCCCTCATCGTCCACTTGTGACAGCACAGTTCCCACAGCAAAGTCACTGCTATCACAATACAAATTAAATGGTTTGCCAACCTCAAACATATATAAAATCACATTATGCAATCTGATCTGTTTCAGAAACAATTCTAATTGTCTTAAAAGAATGTCCATTCAAATGATTAGGACAATTATCAAAATGTACTTCAATGTCATCTACATACGGCTCATTGCATACATCACTTGTTTAGACATCTTGATTGCTAAATCGCTAATTTGTTCCTCACCCACTTGAAGTGATTTCTGTTGCTCGCTGGTAAGATGTCCGATCTGTTCATAGTCCAATTGCAGCGATTTCTGTGTCGTCTCTGCCTGGTCTTCTTTCAATGGTAGTTCTACCACTGATCCGAATTCGTCGTCCTCTGCCACGATGAGACCACACGATAATGTTCTTGCGATGAACTTCCTCATTTTGTTGGCATGGACGATTCGTCGGCCGTTTTCATTCATGTCCACCAGATACGAATACTTGGATCTTCTTTGTAGCACTGTACATGGACCATGCCATCGTGAGATCAATTTGTTGGTTGACGTTGGATATAGTACGTTGACGTTTTCTCCTGGTTTGAATTCTTTATATTTTGCTTTCTTGTTATATTGGCCGGCATACTGTTTTTGTTTCTCCAATTTCTTTGCATTTTCCACCTGTTTTTCATCATTCGTATTCTCCGTAAACATTTCTCTCATGCTCGTACCAATTTCCACATCGCTCCCCGAATCTTCACTATCATTTCGTTCACATGCAGCCATCACTTCTTCATTTTCATTGTTCTCGGGTGTTATTCCTTCGTCATCTTGAATGCTGAGTTCATCTTCGCTGTCCGTGTCATCTTCTTGCGAACTTTCGTTTATCATTTCATCTTCTCCGCCTTCGACTTCTGCTCTCCGACTTTGTGCTCTTGTAGTCACATTCGCTTGTAGTTCCCCTTGCAATACACTCACTGGTGGAATCTCTTTCAATTCTGCAATTATCTCCGGATGTAGCAAGAACTTTTCCCTGTTTTCTTTGCACAGATCCGCTGGAATGCTGGCACACACTAAAGTTAAATATGGCGCGATATTTATTGTCCTATCCTCTGTAGCTGCTCCTTCGTTACGACTGCTCATCCGCACTTCGATTTTCACCAACTTAGCTGGAATCGGCTCTCCAGCTACACATTGCAGATGAACTCTGCCGATTTCTTCTACTGTCGTTCCTTTCAGTAGTTCCTCGTTGATTACTGGTATCTCGGTTCCAGAGTCACTCAATGCTTTGACTCGTATAGGCTGACCATCATTTCCACGTATTTCTACCGTCACATGCTGCAAGGCAATCTTCTTTATAAGTGAAAAATCATCTTTACTTTGTATTATAAACCGTGGTGTACATTTCATCACCGACTTCACTTCCGTTTCTCGGTTGTATTGTTCTTCCCAACCAGGAGGTGCATTTATCACTTGGATCTGGTTTACTCTCAAATTCTCTGCACTCCTACTAAAGCTCTTTCTCAGATTTGCCGCTCCTGGTGCTTGGCAGTGTTTTATTAGGTGTTTGTCGGACTGACAGTTGTGGCAACGTTTCTTTATAAAACTTCTTTGCTCATTGTTCTCCCACTTGTTGTACGGCGTGTATGATGCATTACTTTCTGTTGGGCGTCCCAGCGGCGGAGTTCGATTGTAGGCTTGTCTGTCCCACGTTGACTGCTGTTTATCTTGCGACCACTGCTTTCCCGAGAAATTATCTTTCCTTACATCATTACTTTTGGCTTGGCTTCCAGTTTCTTTGTTATTGCTGTCCCACTTGGTTTGCTTTGGATTATTGTCCCATGACTCATATTTCGGCTTTTCTTGAAACATCACACCAATCCGATTGTTTACATGTATGTCTGCGAGGTCTGCCACGTCACTGGCTTCCAAGCATTCTGTGCCCTCTTTTGCTAAGACAAACTGTAGTGGACCTGGTGGTAAACATTCTTTCAGCTTGTCCGCCACTAACAAATCAAACAGCTTCTCGTAGTCTTTGTCCACTCGTCTACTTCGGACATAATAATTCAACAGGTTCTTCAGCCTAGCCGTGAACATCGTATAGGTTTCTTCGGCTGTCTTCTTGGCCTCTGCAAACCTTGACCTGTACTCACGAGCTGTTAACTCGAATTCCTTCAACAAATGCTCTTTCACTGCATCGTATTTATCTAAATTCTCAAATGACAATCGATTCAATACCGTTCGCGCTCTCGGGGTCATCAATGGCAACAACAATTTCACCCAGTACTGCTTTTCCACAGCGAAGCTATTGAATGCATTTTCAACTGTTTCAAAATATAATGGCACTTCCATCATATCATTCGGCATCTTCGGTAACACATGTTTCATTGCATCACCTATCTTCTTAATCTTTGACACCATTGTCTCACTTTCTCTGAGCCTATTTCGTTCTGACTCTTCACGACATTTTCTATCGTCTTCGTCTTTCTTCGTCAGTCGAGTTTGATCTTCTACCCTGCGCAGTTCCTCCTGTTCTATCTTTTGCTGCAACAAGTCTAACTGCTTTCTGCGTTCCTCCTTTTCAATAGCCATCTCATGGAGTTGAGCTTCCTTAATAGCAAGTTTCTTTTGTTCCAATTGCATCTGTTCTTCTCTTTCTCTTTCTGCTTTTTCCAAATTGTCTTTTTCGGCTTGGAATTCTTCCTGTCGAATCTCTTCGGCTCTTTGCAGTTCTTGTAAACGCATCTTTTCCTTTTCTTGCTCACGAGCTTTTTTGTCTTCGATCTGCTGTCTCCGTATTTCTTCATCGCTTCTCCTTGCTTTTTTATATTCTATCATTAACTCCATCCTTCTTCGTTCTGATTCGTCACGATCTATTCTCATTTGTTCTAATTGTATCTGGAACTGCTGCCTCTGCATATCTATCTCTTGTTGTCGTAATTCTCTAACTTCTCGTCTACGCTGCTCTTCTTTCTCTTTTTCCTCTTGTCTACGCTGCTCTTCTTTCTCTTTTTCCTCTTGTCTACGCTGCTCTTCTTTCTCTTTTTCCTCTTGTCTACGCTGCTCTTCTTTCTCTAGTCTAATCCTTTCTGCTTTTTCTGCTCTTTCAGCTCGTTGCTCCTCTTTCTCCTTTTCTTCTTGTCTACTCATCATCATGAATTGTAGCAACGCCTCCATGGACATCGGTGCCTGAGGTTTCTCAACCGGCTTTTCTTTAGCGCCTCCAACAGCACCTTCTTCTTCAACTTCTTCCTTTGCCCAAATCTCAGCCAAAGTTCTCATCAAATGTTCCCTCGACATCTGTTCAACTTCTTCTGCGTCTACGCCTGCTTCAATTAATAATTTTACTAGTCTCTCCGTAGACATCTTTTTAATAGCTGCTTGCTTTTGCTCCGTAAGGTTCTCCATCTTACTTCTTTACTTTACAGATGCTTGATAAAATAGTAGGCTACTCTTCAAATGTTCGCAATTGACTGACTTCAATTCTTTATGCACACTTCAATAGACAAGCAAGTTTTTCTACCTTGTAGTCGTTGTGTTGTCGTTTCTCACTGACGTACGGATGCTCGATGTATCGTTGCTTCTCCCGTGTGCTCGGCTCCTTGATAAATTCACAGCGTCCGTTCCTCCACAACGTCTGTTGATTGGATAGAATCCCTCCGTTCGTAACTTGGCACGTAGACGCGCCGTTCGTAACTAGGATCGTTCTCTCGCAACTTGGATCGTTATCCCACCGCTGCCACCAAATGTGATATCCTCCTTGTGATCACCTCCTCCTATCAGTCTCTTCGGAAGCTTCTTCGTATAAGTTCGTGGTAGCATAGGCCTATCCCTAGATAACTGTTTCATTAGCTAAATGGCTAGGTAAAGAATCTACAGACTTTCACTGTTTTGTAACCAACAACGACGACGTGTTTAAGTCTTCTTATTATACTCCAAAATCCGATGTAAAGTAAAACGATCAGCAACAACACAACAATGACTACACTTGCGTTATCATAACAACTACACGACTACTACCTTCATCAGTCTACTCTATCGCAACTCAACAACAACTATTACAGCCTATCTCAACGGCTCTCAACACACAACACTCCTTCTTCACTTCCACTCCCTCCTTGTACACTCAACGTACGCTCGTCTAGACATCACGCACTGTCCAGACAATCACCTGTCCAGACGCCGCGCGCCAATTTGCAGCTGTCCTACCTGCGTCGCTGTACGACAATCGTCGTGCACTGATTAAATTAGCTTACAAATATATTATAAGTTAACATAATAATTATGTACACAATGAAGTCTGTCGTCTACATTTTGACGTCTTTCACTCTGAGTGAAACTCGTATACAAGAAACTCAGAGCAACTCTATACAAAAAGAGACTTGGCTTCAAAAGAAGACTTTCAATAAAAGTGTCAGCGCTATTATACTTAAGTTTATAAAATATAAAATCGACGACCATACATGGCAGATGGCAATATGAAGTCGCCAAGACTGTTATGTCGATGTGTATACACGGTGTCCCAATTGAACTGATACCCTTTTTGTTTTGGCGATATACGTGTAAATTCTAAATGAAACTCTATAAAATATTAGAGCATGTAAGAGGGATAAATTATCAATGTTTTTCTGAAAATTTAACCCAATTCTACAAACAGAGTCCGCAGTTATGCATGTTCCAATTTGGGCAACGAAAATTTTAAGTTTCCAACATGTAAAAGATAGGAAATTAGTGTTAGCGCTGCTATATCAAAGCTGATACTCAAAATGCCAGCCATTAGCTCGAATGCATGCATGCTCTAAGGCGCTTTCGCCATTCATTGATTCAATTTGATTGCATTGTCAAAAACCCCTTGATCAAAACGATTCCATTCTTCCACATTTCGCTGTTCGAAGTGGTCACTGGTCAACGTATGCGAGTTTCATAAGGCTGCGATGAGCCAGTTTCTGTTAGGAAATTCTTTTTAAAACATTTTGCACTGTAATGTTTTTCTTCTATTAATTTTTTTATTAAACTCTAATCATCTTTGCTGAAAACCATTTTTATTATTGTCCCTTAACATGGAAATGACTGAAACATGACGTAATATTTGTTAATTTAATAAATAAGGTGTGCAGTTGCAAGCAATAATTTCCTATCTTTTACATGTTGGAAACTTAAAATTTCCGTTGCCCAAATTTGAATGTGCATAACTTCGGACTCTGTTGGCAAAATTGGATAAAATTTTCAGCAAACATTGATAATTTATCCCTCTTACATTCGCTGAAATTTTATAGAGTTTCATTTAGAATTGACAAGTATATCTCCAAAACAAAAAGGGTATCAGTTCAATTGGGACACCGTGTATAGCCAAAAGCAGTCCAGAAAAAACTGGTTGGTTCACGGGACCAGATCGCGGAAATTTGTGCAGAGAGACCTATAACAACTGTTCCGTCGATATATTATTTGGTGCCGCTTCGTTATTCAAACTTATGTAAAGTTTTGACAGCAATCGCACCTAAGTATGCCGTTGCATAGGGTCAAACACACTCTCAAGTATATATAAGCTCATGAACACTCCACGGTGGACTCAATGACTTTCTCAGGATGGTTCTGCAGGAATGGATTCTATAGGACACTCTGAGGAACAGTCAAGGACACTCCATGCATGCAGAACGGACAAAACTGACAACAGACGATACACTATAGGGTATATATGGAAGAAATGTCTATAGACGGATTGGACCTATATATAATTGCTTTCCGGATCTCAGTCCATTCCGTGCATCTGAGGAGGTTCATAGCATTGCATAAATAATAATAATAAATAAATCTAAGATATACATACATGTCTAATACACATCCTGCAGTAGATGTTGCAGGTCTAGGCTACATAAACGGCAGCCATGTTTGTGTGAAAAAGTCTAACTACAGACGTGGTATTGGACGAGTTATTGCTTTCCAAGGTCCCATGCAAAGAGATGGGGCAAACAAATCGCAGGACTTCCTTCACCTTGCTTCTCTGCTTCTATTGAGACGTTAGGGCTCTGACAAAATGTGAGCGAAACCTTGCCCATGCATTGCAAGGTCTTTAAATGGAGCTCACTCAGCAGGCTCGAAGCCGCAATCATTGAATTTACTTTTGACAGGTCAAGCAGTGCACGGTATGAAATGAACCGCTTATACCCAAACTCATGCCCACCCTTTTACATTTCATTCATAAGTCTAAATTCCCGACTCGGAAACACAAATCGTCGATACACCTATACGGCATGTTACATTGTATGCCCTACATAATTATAATAGACCGATATAATAATATTATCTTAAGGGACCTTTTGGCCTATAATCAGAGGCCTCTGTAGAGGCCTAAACCTATTTGGCCTACATGACTCTGTCTGCTTGATTCTTCACGAGTAGGCCTATATGTACGATAAACATAAAGTATACAGGTTATGTTAGATTTACATGCATTGGTTCTTATTTAAGTTTTTTTTTTCTGACGATTTATGTCAAGGCGGCAGGTCTCAGCGTAAAAATACACAGTCTATCCATACATCATTATTAGACTACAGGTCTATGTTAGAAAGGTCTATTTCGACGGGCTGTGCATGGTCACAAAAACATCGGCGCATCATCCTGAATACACCTCTCTGCACTATGCTTCGCAAGAGGAAATAAATGGCGTTTTCTGTGATAGGACGCCAGCAAGAAACAGTTTTTTTACCGTTTCAAATTTCGAGGTTCCGTTTCAGATAGCCTACTTAACTGATTACACAAAAACTGTAAGCCACATAGGCTACAATAACAAGAAAGTCACATTGATGGATCATAGGTGTCAGAGGGTGATCCCAAAAAGAAAAGTATTACGCTGGCTTGGCCACCCGAATGCCATATTTAATTACATCAATGCGATCTAAGCAATCAATTTATCTGATTTGGAAAGAGAATGGGCAACAAGACGTTGATGAAAAATGTAGTGAAGTGTATAATAGTCTATTATGGCTCGAATAAAACTTCATTAATTTTGGGTAAATGATTTGATATGAAATAAGGCCTAGCATATAAGCCTATAATAGACCCCATATCTATAGAAACACTGATGAGCTCTGGGTGATGAAATTTACGGAGAATGCTTACTTAGGTGGGTGAACGAATAGCCTACTATCTCACATTTGTGTGGGAAAGCCCTTTTGTGTAATCACTGCCGCTAATAATATTATCATACAATTCCAGAGTCAGACAGAAACAGGCCATAAAATCTAAATTTACAGATATGCAATACCCGGTAGCCTACCTACAGTTTGCTTTCATTTCTAGGCATAACTTACCAATGATTGCAAGTTTTTTTTATTCAGTCTTAAGTATAACTAATTGAACTGCGAACCCATAGGATAGCCGGGTGCTAACCTATAAGCTTAGTCCATAATATATTGCATGCCTTTTCATCAGAAGCTAGAATTTTGCCTCTTCACCTGCATTAGTAACTTACTTCGGTTTTGTTGGGGTAGGCGGGAGGGGGCTTAATTCCTGATTCATAAAACATTGAAATGCTGGTGAAATGAAAGTTGTCATCATTGTTCGAAAGATGAAATTTCATTAGCTGATAAATTCCGCCCATGTCTAAGGGCAGAGAACGAAAAGAAGAAGATTTCGATGCATGTGACATTTTACAATAGATTTAAATCCTCCTCCTCTTATATAGTCCGTTGATTTGGTTGTTATCGACTTGCTAAACACCCCTCCCCCAAAATAAAATCCTGGCTACGGCCTTGCTGAGTTGATGGGACTTGACCAATTGTTCAATAGTAGATCTATTATTTGAGCAACAATTTTAATGTAGCCTATTTTCTGTGCAAGCGAATTACTACAAAGTTGGTCACCGAAAAACCTACAGATAATTCATTGACTCAAAACCATGTTCATCGACAGTTGTAATTCCATACCGGGTACTTTTCATGACCAGTATCAGTTAAGTATAGGGATAAGGTCACAGTAAGCTAAGGCTGGAGTACGAGAAGAATGGCGACATTGGAAGTATACAAAACTATACATGCCTGTCTAAAAGGCAGAGAACCAAAGAAGGTTATTAATGAGGCTCTAATCATCTAATGCATCAAGAGATTTATCAAAGAGAAATTCATTTCTATCTTCAGCAAAAATTATGAAATGCTGCAGCGATGATGAAGTGTTGGATATGTCATTATATAAATTAAAAATTGCAACGCGGTCTTAGCACAGAATCCCAAACCAAGTTGCGTCAAACGTCATTTCGTTCCGAGGCGTTGCCATTGTGCAAATGAAATTGCTTTTTTTATTTTTAAGGCAATCTGAGAACTAAGTAAGACAGGCGCCGCGTACACCTCATGCAGCGCGCCAACTTTTTAATCAGATTTTCACGATCAACCGCATCAAACGCTTTAGATAAATCGACGAAGACGCGAGATGAAGTTTTTTTGAGGAACTTCGGGTATTTCAAAGTGTATTTATTTTCAATATTATCATTATGCCGAGTGACTGGTACCAAAATCATGAAGGCTCCGATTTCGTAAGTCTCTGACGTCACATAGGCCTAAGCTTTAGCCTTTTTGAGCAGTAGGCCTAAGGATCATAAGTTTTTGTTCCCGGATTTGAAGATTGGTAGGTTTATATTATGCACGTATGCAATAAACACAGGCCTAGGCATAGGCCCTACTATTTGGGGCAATACGTCAGTTGTTACATCGAACAGTTTATGAGCTTGGTATTAGACTTAGTATTGGGCCGATTAGGTCCGGAATGCGAATCTGGCAATGTTCAAGTCCGATTTCATTCCATGCGTTCGACTGTAAGGGAAATGGGACTGACAATTTAGTTTTTATTTTTGCAACCGAAGGTAGGCTAAATCAAAAAATAGCTAGCCTACGCCTACTATTTTGTGTGACCTTATTGGTTGGTGTGTAGACAGTGAAACATTTTGGGGTTTCTAGTTCCGGGGATTTCCACTGGACATTGTCTCAGAAATACAGAGAATTAGTTTTTAAAATCGGAAATTGCTTATTTCGAGGGTTGAACCCGTAACACCCTAAATACGCCCAGGCACCCCCACCCCCATGCCCTCATCTATGAGATAAAACAATCGAGGAATTTCACCACCTGAAGTTTCCCAATTACAAAGTCCATGTTCTGCGAGTTATTTCCGATAACCAGTATAATAGACCTACAGAGAATCTCCGTGACACTATCTATCCGCGTGAACTTAATTCTGTGCACGACAATCACTAGCGCTGCAGTGCGCGGATTTTTGAATAAGAAAGCAGGATTTCGTGCCCTCTGATTATAATGAAGCGCTGGCTATATATTCAGGCTGTATAAATTCTAACAGATTTCCTGACCATAAAAATATGTGCTGAGCCGAGTTGTGCAAGCTTCACGATTTTTGTTGAGCAGAACATAGGCCTACGCCATACACTCACATTGAAAACCTATGGACACGCCCGAAATATAGGCCCATAATTATATTGAAAATGCATTTAAACTGTAATAGTAATAATACTATTGTTGTTGATGTATCGTGTTAGGTGGAACTTCAGGGCGATCAACTAGTTCCATCCAACAGATCGACATCAACTCAACGGTCAAGGACAGACACTGTCCAGAAGACAAGACCAGATGCATCCAACTGGACCCTCTACACATGTCCAGGACGAGACCGATACGAGCAGAACCTCGAGGTGTTTCGAAGCCACGGATCGGGTGAAGCATACCTGAGGACGGTGAGGGAGATCCGCGAGGGAGAGGAACTGTTCGTCTGGTACTCCGAGGAACTGGCCAGGGAGCTGTCCATCCCGATCCTCACACCCGCAAATATTCAAGGTTCGTCAGTTGTTTGAAATATATGGGTGGTTGGCATTAGTAGGCCTATTTGCAACTGCAATCGGAAATTTAAATAGCCGCATTTTAAGGGAAACTTACCAAAGGGGAAATATAAATATATAGTGCTGCTAGTGCATGGGCAAGGTCTAGGTCTATATAAATATGTATGGACCATTGGACAGGAGCAAAGAGAATGATGAAAGCGCAGCCTCAATTGCTGTACTAAATATAGCCGGCCTGGGTACGTATACACAGTTCCATTGCATTGATATATCATAAAATGTATCAATTTCCAGGTAACCTTGAATACGTGTGCACCGCATGCAACGCATCCTTCCAGTACCCGAATCCGCTGAAAGCTCACATTCGCTTTCACTGCAGCCAGCAGTCCGACCGGCGCTCGGCCGAATCCCTGGCCCGCTCAGCCGCCTCCGCCTCCGCCGCCGAACTACTCCAGCCTCGAAGACCTTCGACGGAAAGAGTCCTTCGAGCCTCGTCAGCGGCGACCGTCACCTCGCGGAACAACAGTCCGTTCGACACCCTCGTCTCCCAACAGCAGCAGCATACCGAGAAGTCCGCGGTCCTCTTCCAACCGATGTCAACTCGTCTCAACAGTAGTTCCCCCTATCACTGTCGCTTCCCTGGTGACCACCTCACGAGACCGGACCTGTTGGCGTTGAACTACATGAGTCAGCTGCTCATGCCACCGGATCCACATCGAATCTCCGTCTTTCCTCCTCTCCGGTTTCCGTTCTTCCCCGGTTTCGTTCCGTACGGGGCTCTTCCACCCATCATTCCCTTCAAGGATCAGGGCGTCCTTTCCGAGCGCGGTGGCGGTGTCTACCCGCCAGTCATGAGAGCCTCGAAGAACTTGGGCGATGATGACCCGAGGGGCAACTACGATGGGATTCCGCCAGCGCATACAATCGACATGGAGCTGAACGACAACAGTGACGAGATGCCGAGAATGATCTACGCGAACGGGCGAAAGTCGAAGCGGGGATACCTGTGCATCTACTGCGGCAAGCTGTACTCACGCAAGTACGGACTGAAGATCCACGTCCGGACCCACACGGGCTTCAAACCGCTCAAGTGCAAGGTCTGCCTGCGCCCCTTCGGAGACCCGAGCAACCTCAACAAGCACATCCGACTGCACGCCGAGGGGGACACCCCCTACAGATGTCACCACTGCGGGAAGGTCCTCGTGCGCAGGCGCGATCTCGAACGTCACATCCGGTCGCGGCATTCCAACGATGCTGTGACGTTTCTTGACAATATGTCAGACGATAACGCCACGGCGGTGACGTCATCTGTCTCGCTATTGGACGAACAAGACGTTGACGTCGAAGACGCGGAACAGGTCGACGTGATCTGATTGGTGAACAGCGTTACTGCTAAAAATAGTGACCAATCGAACTGAAGTAGAGGAAAGCTGCGACGTGGTATGTGTACATTGGCGATGGCGGACGTTCCTTTGGTCGTTAGCGAGCAAGAAACTAGGACAAGGAGAGTGCATAGGCCAAATTTCCCGAGTAACGCCGGGTAGTTCAACTAGTAGGCCTATAGATCCAACAACAAAAACCGAAGTAACCGGATTGGATGTTGACGTGTAATGGGCGATGAAAGTCTGATTTAAAAGTGCAAACTGCAAAATTCTGGTCAGTAGAATAATTAAAGCATATCAAACATAATACAATACAGAAATGCAATACGTCTGACACGTTGCACATGCGTAGTTTCCTTGAAGAGGCGCTATATAAATACGTGAATGAATGAATGAATGAATGAATTATTTGCCAGTCAGTTGGCGAATCCCTCACCATGGGCGGGATGGAGAGGGGCGAAAAACCGAAATTTCACTATTTATACACCTTGGCCACAGTTTCGCAGCTATTCACCTGAAATTTTGCAGATAGACAGAGTTCCACCACGACAATCCCGCCCTACACCACCGCCCCACCAGTCCTACGGAGCGGGGTGGGTTTGGGCGGGCGAAAAACCCAAAATTTCCCAGGTGGCACCTATTCACCTCGAACTTTCCAGCTATATCCACAAGGGCAACTTCTCCCCACTCTCACCTTGCAGGGCGGAGTCGGGCGAAAAATCCCAAATTTGTAATTCAAACCCCCATGGCCGCATCTCATCCTCTGTATGTCAATTCATCCAATTTAAACTCATTTTAGGCATAAAGCCACGACGAAGTTAAAGCTGAGTTTCTGTCAAGAATTTACCCCATGCAATGAAAGTTTAAAAAAAGGTCACCGGTACACAAAAATATATCCCAAACATATTTGTACGTAGATATGACCAGTGTTGTTGAAAGTATCGGGCAAATGTACTTAAGTAAAAGTAAAATTGATTTTAATTACTTAAGTAAAAGTAAAAGTACTTATCACAAATTTTACTTAAGTAAAAGTAAAAAGTAGCCCCTTCAAATAATACTTTTAAAGTTTTAAGTAAAAAGTAAAAGTATCGAGTATTTCTATAAGCTTAACTCAATCGATTATTAACCTTCAAAAATACTAAATTTTGAAATGGTAATCGTTAGGCCCTAAGCCTAGTAGGCTACGCACGCTTCCAATTCATTGTTAGTACAATGCACAGCTAAAGAGTCGTTCTGCTGCAGAAATGGCGGTGCATCTAGCGTGCACCACCCATCGAAAATCTATTTTTAGCCATACAAATTTGAATAAGCTGTCTTAGCTTAGCGTAAAGAAATGTTAATTAGCTCTTTGAAGTAACGAACATTGTAACGAGTGTCGCATAAATTGTAACGAAGTAAAAGTACTGAAATATGGGTAAAATTTTACTTCGTTGAAAGTAAAAGTATCAGTTTTTTATACTTCGTTACACGTGAAAGTATTCAAACTTTTACTTAAGTACAGTAACGCGTTACTTTTACTTCGTTACTGTACAACACTGGATATGACTTATAGAATAGACCCATGGGCCTATAAATATGGGCACCGTCGGCTATAGTATAATGGTTCTGTTCGGTTTGTCCATGGTGCCATTGAGTACATAGACTTCATAATAATATAGCCTACTTAAACGTAAACATTAGGCTACAGACTACGGGTAATGATTGAAAAGTGTGAAAGACAGTCACCAGTCGGTTGGTGGCCACCTGTCCAAATTTGCTTTCGACGTGTTTCGGGACAGAATCGGTTCGAATGGCGCGTGTCCGTCACAAAGACGGTGGTCGACGGCGGTGGAAGGGTCCGTCGGTCGGTCGGGCAGGGTACGTCGACGGAGAAGCAGGGCCTCGGAGGAACGGACGACTTGTCCCGGGGAAGGAGGGGACGGCCACTGATGGGCAAACAGCATCTCTAAGCTCAACATCGGATCACTTTCCATTGATGATGAGGTTTACCGTAGGCGGACATGCTCGACGGTACCTGTCTTTAAACGAAGTGCATTGTATGTGGGTACACGTATACGGCACGCTTGGTAGTCTACTACGGGTACGGGTATACACGGCGTGTATTATAATAGTGCTGTAAGATTTCATTAAGAAATTGACTCCGCTGTTGGTCGGTGTTTGGACAAGCTATAGAGTGGCATGGTGGCAGAATGCTAATGTGTTTGCTTTCCACTTATGTCGCGTTCGGGTTTGCCGTGGCTTAACTGTAAGAAAACTAGTGATGCCCATCAAACCCCTCACCCCATCTTTACCCTCAGTACTCATTACTCAACCATGTCTTAGACATTTTTACGCTGCCCGTATCTCATCCTCAATTCCCTACTCCTTGCAGGTTTTTTAGCGTGCAGTTCTTCACAAAATGTGCAGTTTCAAATGGATTTGGGCAGTTGCAGAAGCACTTCTACACGAATCTACAGTGCATTGACAAAAAATAGTTTAAAAGGTCAATGGTATCCGCTTGGGAGTAATTTGCCATGAAGGGTAGGAAGGAAACGTTGTGCAGTCCTAAAAATTCCTTAAAAGAAGTCCTGTTCCATCGCCGCCCCCTGCACACGCGCTTTACGGAACGCTGGCTTGTTGCTGTTTCATATCAAAGATGATCACTGTCGCCCTCAGGGTGAGAATTGCCGGGGGGTTGGGGGTTTCGACCCCCCAGTCTTTCTTAGAGCCCCATGTTAAAGTATTTTTTCACACCCCAATTCCAAGTGGGTAATGGTCCAACCCCCCCGTTATTTTTCCACAATTCTTACACTGGTCGCCCTCCTCCTATATCCAGGGATTTCAGGCTTGGGACTGGCACTGCCAAAGAACGAGTAGTGACGCAGCTTTTGTGGAGTGCTGACAGCCACAACCGACTCAAAACTTGGTGCTGACAGGAAGAAAGGAAACCTCTGTCACGGCAGCAAGCTAGCCTACGCTTACGCTCGGAGGTTCAAGCAGTGTTTAATCTATACGTCTCGGGGGAGGGAATTCCGCCCACAGGAATGACATTTCACCCAGAAAAATTCTTATATGGTCCCCCAGGAATGACATTTCACCCAGAAAAATTCTTATATGGTCGCCCAAGTTTTATGTGATTTAGATGATTTCAAGACTTCAGGCCATGATATACGTCTAGTCTTCGATGTGCGGTCTACTCTGGTCACGGTCGCAGAGATTCGATCGCAGGGACTACTATCATGAATTAATTAAAACGTTGCATATAGCAGGCGCGGATTCAGAGGGGGGTGGAGCCGGCGTACGCCCCCCTAAACCTCAGCAAATGTTCTCAAACTAAACTGATCTAAAACTAATATAATTGCAATTTGGGAATAGGATGTTTGAAGTAGCTGGACCGGCAGAATGGAGCTCTCTTACCGGAGCTCCCTTACCTACTTACCTGAGTTGCTAGCAGACGTTGCCCACGTGACCAATGACTTTTGCCGTTACGTCATTCACAAAGTTCATGTACAGACAAAATTCACGTAAATAGAAATTGGTCAATTAAAAAATATGTCGAGTGGTCCGCCGTCAAAACGGCTTAAACAGGCAGTTTTATCATTCGCGAATAAGCCGACTGCCGTTGTTGGTAAGACATAAGCCTATCTGATGCCTAAATCTCAAAAGATGGCATATGATTATCATTATAATTTTGAAATTCGTCGTGCTGATTACAGCCGCCGAAAGCGTTCAGCTGCCGATATTATGGACACATGCAAATCAAGAATATAGGCCTAGAACTGCAATTTCAGCAGGTCGGGTCATGGGAGCTCTTCAGCAGAAATTAAATGTAGCCTACCAAAGATTACTCATAATCATTCTCTTAACGCTCAGGGGCGTGCGGTCCATGGATGAGGAGCATCCCTTGCTTATTGAATCTATTTTTATACAAATTCTAGTGTATTCAATTTCTATCATTACTATGTTAATTATCGTATGATAAATTGGCATCGACTATATTATTTTTACATACATACATACATACATACATACATACATACATACATACATACATACATACATACATACATACATACAACCATACATACATACATACATACATACATACATACAAACATGCATACATACATACATACATACATACATACATACATACATACATACATACATACATACATACATACATACATACATACATACATACATATATACATACATGCATACTACACCGTGAGGCATAAAAAACAAAGCCCCTAGAAAAATAATTATAATTGTAACAATATTCAAACAATGTCAATGAAATTCAGGAAATTTATAGCCAAATAGCAGGCAATGTAAACAGATTTTCAGTTTGTACTCAAACTGTCCGCCTTTAGCTTCTACACATGCGCGAAGTCGCTAGCGCCATTCACGCACCACCGAGTCAATAATTCGCTGGTCAAGATAGTTTCAAGCTTGCATAATACTCTTACGAAGATCTTCAACATCACGGAATGTGGTTTTGTACACCATTTCCTGCTTCTCGTAGCAATACTCAAGATGATCGTCTGTATGTGGTAGTTGGAACTCGAAAGAGAGATATTGCAGCCGACCGCCTTTTACGCACACGTCCGACGTTTAGCAAATCCCAAATGGTATCAGTCGGTGCTTCTTCTCTGGGGCGCACGTCAATTCACTTTGTTAAACCGGGGGGTACAATTAACGGCAAACACTACAGAGATGTTTTTACTCATGGAAGGCCTTCTACCTGAAATTCGAGAACTCTGAATTTTACATTTTCCAGCAAGGTGGTACTCTAGCGTACACCGTACAGAGTTCAAGAAACGGTTGCACTTCCGACGAATGAAACTCGACTTGACTTCATAACTCCATATGGCAGCCCAGATCTGAATCCTGTCGATTAAAAAATATGGGTATGCATGCAGGAAATGGTGCACAAAACGAAGATCCGTGATGTTGAAGATCTTCGTAAGCGAAACGAGAAAGCTTGGAACGATCTTGAACAGCGAATTTATTGACTAGGCGGTGCGTGAATGGCGCAA
Source organism: Lumbricus rubellus (assembly GCA_945859605.1). Lineage (NCBI taxonomy): Eukaryota > Metazoa > Annelida > Clitellata > Crassiclitellata > Lumbricidae > Lumbricus > Lumbricus rubellus. The sequence goes on along the minus strand of OX243815.1, from coordinate 40,725,069 downwards.
GGGACTTCGCGCATGCGTAGAAGCTAAAGGCAGACAGTTTGAGTACAAATTCATAATCTTTTTGCATTGCCTGCTATTTGGCTATAATTTTCCATAATTTCATTGACATTGCATGAATATTGTTAAAATTGTAACAATTAATAATTTTTCTATGGGCTTTGTTTTTTATGCCTCACAATGTATAATAATTAGGCCTATACCCTTCACCACTGCGCCGAACAAATGCATGTATGTGTGTGGGCTTATATGCCTATGTATGTATGTATGTATGTATGTATGTATGTATGTATGTATGTATGTATGTAGTATTTACGCCCCCCCCCTAACCAGAAATCCTGGATCCGCCCCTGTATAGATGCCAAACTCAGACAATATCCCATGCTTGAAATGAAATGTAGGCCACCATCCTTGGCATCATATTCCACACGTGTCTCTATAATTTTAAAGGCAGAACACGTGCAAGCAAATGCCCTGAACTTGTATTTCATAGACGGTGTATATGAATACACACAACACACATAGGTTTATTCTGTCTGTACTTGAGGCGAAGAAATGCAGCACCTGTCGTGTTGTTGTAATTCTATTTATAAGAACGATTCATGCAACCGTTACACAAATCATTCGAACTTTCCTCTCATAGTGGCGTGACACAATAGGGTGTTGATATTTCAATCGTCTCTGAACGCCGAGCAGTTTGCTTGCATGCATTTAGGGCGTGATAGCCTATAATCATGCAAGCACAGTGCTCAGAAAGAGTGTAATTTTTTTTACTTGTGTGTAATAAAACAAACTTATATATAGTATAGGCCTATATACAATAATAGAATATTAATATTATGCTTTGTAAACACGACGCAAAAAGAAAGACCTAATGGATATATTAAAAGAAACTGTTCATAGCTATATACTTATAGGCCTAATTAGGGGGAAGGTTGCCATAGATGGACCAGCGCCTAAGATGGACCACTCCGTGTTTGGCCACAAGGATTGAAACTGTATTGTAATGTGATGCTGTCGTATCTAGCAGGTCACAAGATAGATTGAATGAAATGATTAGACATCCGCTACACAGAAAAACCTTCGAGAAAACAGAAAAAACGTTAATTGACATTGCTTGATATAATAATAGCTTTGGGGTAAAATGAGTACAAAATCGAGGCCGGACCTGCTGAAAAATTTGGAATTCGTCTATGAACTAAGTTTTTCAATTCTTTACAAGATACCATACCAGAAAATCCAATATCAGAACTGCTTAAAAAGTTAAATGAGTTGGAAGTGGGTGTGTGCAAGTTGCCTAAGATGAAACATGTGTGGTCCATGTTAGGCAACTATGCATGAACACGGTCCAATCATCATTGATGCCCATTATTACTAATGCAATTAACTGCTATATTATATTCTACTAATCTAGCAATTGTAAGTTATTATAGACAGTGATGTGGTCAATGCTGAACTGTAAGAATTTTTTTTAAAAATTCTTTGTTTATATTTTTTAAATTATTTCCTATTTTTTAAAGCAAAAAATGACAATTTAATATTTTTTCTTTCTTATCATTTACTGAAATATATTCTACTAGGCCAGCATTTGTAATTTATTATCAACAGTGATCTGGACAATGTTAAACTGTGAGAAAAATTGGAGAACATTTTGTTTATATTTTAAAAAATTATTTTGAAATTTTTTTATTAAAAAAGGTAATTTAATATTTTTTCGTTCTTATCATTTACTAAAATATATTCCACTAGGCCAGAATTTGTAATTTATTATCAACAGTGATGTGGACAATGTTAAACTGTAAGAAAAATTGGAAAATTCTTTGTTTATATTTTTAAATGTATTTTTGAGTTTTTTAATATAAAATAATATAATTAAATGTTTTCCCTTTTTATTACTTATTGAAAAATTGCATAATATGTACTGTTTAATGTAAGTTCATTTTAGCATAAATGGTTGATGAATTAAGACTGTTTGTCCACCTTTAACAATACATTTTTTCAATGGTCCATCTTTGGCGCCCATGCTCCTAAGATGGACCACTTTTGCAATTTTTTATTATTTTTCATTCTATTTATTTAAATTAAAATTTTATTGCATCCAATGGTGTATCAACACCCAATCTATGTAACGACCGTGTTGCATAATCATTTTCTCATAATTTGTGGCGAAAACGGACGATCATAATTACGTGGTCCATCTTTGGCAACCTTCCCCTATATACACGATCATTATCGTCATCATTATACAACATCACATCTAATTAGGTCTATATAGAGTGCATCTTATGTCCTCTGCAGCTTTAGTAGGCCTATGCCTTTTGTTTACCACCTCGGCTAAAGAAGAAAACTGCCTTCGTTTTAGGTTGGGGACAAAAGGCAATTTATTTCCCGGACGCAACCACTCAAAAAAGGAAATTTCAAGACACAATTTAATGCAACTTTCAGGGCAATCTCAGGACAGGAATCATGACTGGAAAAGTAGGCTGCATGCAGGTCACTACTATACTGAATGCACAACGTAGTCTACATGATGTAGCTCTTCCATTTTCTTCACTTTAGAGTTTAGACAACGCCAGACTATATAGTTCCAATTCAAATATCTAACTATCTGGCTGGCAAAAATGTTTTCTCCTTCACTGCATTCAATGGCAACCAAATTCTCCGCGTTGTTTGTCCCTCATGACGACTTCGGACTTCGAGAACTGCACGATCATACGGCGCATATGAGTTTATTCATCTTGTGGAAAAGTGGTTTACTCTTTTGGAAAGAGCTCCGTTCAACTTGAGGCAAGAAAAGCGACACAATTCAAGAACACTATACACAATAAACGACACTTAGGCTTGTCCAGAGCTGGTGTAATTCACTTAGCCTACAAATAGGTCTATCTCGTGGAAGATTCCTGCACATGCGGTTTTATCGACAACCGTCATTTAAAAAATAGGTCGTCATTCGGGACCGAGTTCTAAACTGTTCTGTTAGTCTTAAATTTCAAGGCCCTGCGAAAAAACCCAGTTACCTCAGGACCTGCATGCACGCAGAGCAGTCAAAGCGATTGCCAATAGCTATAGCCTATAGCTTACAACGCGCAAGCAGAAATGACCGACAATGTATCTTTGGCAAAAGACAGAAGCTACCAGTTTTCTGTATAGGCCTATGCAATACTTCTTGACGCCTTTGAATTCGGTCAAAACTCCGCTCCGCAGCATGCGTCTTTTGAGCGGAGCGCTTCTTGCAACAGAACTTTAGAAGTCTCGTCCTTAAACGAATAATTCTAGCCGCAGTAGGCCTTTCTAAATAAAAGTGCCGTCTGATATCTTTATAAAGGTAATTGCGACATGTCAACCTTCGCCGAGTTCGTGTATAGGCCTACGTAAAGACTAAAAGCAAATGGCCAGCAAGACGATAGCGTATTAAACACAGAATAGAGGTATCCAACGAAATATACCGACGGCTTTCACGTCGTCAAAACTCCTCAAGCAAGCACACGCTTGCATAGAACTCGCAGACTCATTTATTACGGACGCTTTGTAGATCTGATCTCCGTTTTCTGTGATGTATTAGCCACTCATAAATTACCCCATACATACGTCTACTCTATACCACACTTGTGCGCGCAGACAACTGTATATTTCTCTTGTTAAGATCGGGCCTCGATCCGCATATAAGCGTCGGCGGCGTTTAATGCGCGGTCGTCTTTTTAAGCGGAGAAAGCAGCTTCGGCTCTTATATTCCGACATTATTTACAAGTCACGCTGAGGAATAGACGTATACAAGTCATTCATAAACATAATGCGTATAAAACTGTATGATAGTGCGGGTATGTATCTTACGAGCACAATGCCTAGAGTGGTTTCAATGGGGTGGCACCTACCAGTCATGATGAGCCACCAGTAGAACCACAGACCGCAACTGATATATAAATTTAAAAATGTCAAACGTCTGACTGAACTCCACGAAAGAGATATATATATAATCATCGTCTACAATGTTCCACGTCATTTACACTCCAAAACTGCATATATACACATAATATATGTTTATATAAATAATTATATATCACATGCAGGGTAATTTTTGTATACTATTTTGATATATATTAAACATACATCACATTTTATGCATGTATAAGTACATACATCACATGCACCGTACATTAGAAGCCTAAAAATGAAATTGAGCCATACACATAGGTTGAAATAGGCCAATGAACCACAAATAATATTATAAGTACTTAAACACATAAATAATAATGCATTATAAATATACATATTATATATAAACTATATAAGCATGTATTATTTAGGTCTTGTCTGCTATTTACGGAGGTTCTCAGGATTGGGTCTTTCGTGGGATGCTTTTTACAATTCCAATTCTCCATCTTTGTCGTCTCCGAAACCTGCCTCCGAACCCAGTAAGACCAGCGCCTCAGAGCTCATCTTTGTACAGAAACAGAAGTTTCAATTCGACATCAGTGTGGCTTTCATTGGACTCGATCATTACGAAGAAATTAATTGCTGATCATTAGTATCATCATTGTCATCATCACGATCAAGTTCAATATTAAACATCATAATCATCAACATCATTGTCATTTCATTAAGTGCTGTCTTTGTCAGTGCTACCATCAAATTGTGGGGCACGGTGGTGTAGGGGTATGTTCGGTGCCTTGGAGCCGAAAGATGGTGGGTTCGAATCCACCTCAAACTGTTGCGTAAGGACCCTGAACAAGCAATTGTTCGAGTGCTTCAGTGTGAACTTCGATTCAGTGCATGCGATGTTGTTGGGAGCACCTCTGAGTAGATTCTTGAAGGAATGCTATAAGAAGTTCTCATACATAAATACATACATACATCACAACAACATCAACTTCTGGGCGCGTTGGTGTAGTGGTGGCGTCGATGCCTTGGAGCCGGAAGGTTCAAGGTTTGAATCCACGCAGGGACCTTGGGCAAGTCCTTCACTCGCAAATGCTCAGCGCTTCGGCGTGAAACTCCTATACAGTGCCCGCGCTGCATTCGGGAGCGCCTCTGAGTAGTGAGAGCTTGAAGGGGCGCTATAACAAGTGCACATACAAACAACTCTGCTCCTATATCCCAGAACATTAGCTAGTGAAATGAGCCTCCTAATGATAAATTTTTAAACTACATTACTTGATCTTACCTTACAAAACAGATGAGAACAGAAATGAAGAGTGTTGAAACCAAACCTGACCCATTCTGTCTCATTGATTCTGCTTTTGACTACACCATAATAATAATAATAATAATAATAATAATAATAATAATAATAATAATAATAATAATAATAATAATAATAACAATAATAATAATAATAATAAAATTAATAATAATAATAATAACAACAACAATTTATATGGCGCCGTAACACGGCCATACTGCTACAAGGGCGCCTAAATACCATACAAGCATGGTTGGTTGAGAAATCAAAGATCACAAATTACAAATAATATAGGAAGACAAACCTGCTGAAGGGGGGATTCCATAGGTTTCTCCAACTCCGACAGTTCCTCCGTAGCCTCTTCTTCTTCTTCTTCTTCCTCCGCATCAATCTTCGGTCCCTGATCCAGAGTCTGGGCTTCCAAGGGTCCGGAATCCGCCTTAACTTCGACAACAACTTTGCGCTCTTCAACAACTTTGCGCATGATGTCGTCGAGGACAGTGCGGGCTGCGACAGTGATGGTCGCCTGGTCTACAGCCTTCTTCGTCAGCCATGGCAGGAATCCACCCTCTACATCTACAATTCACAGACAACTGCAATTGATCTCTCTCTCTCAGGGCATTTTTTAACGTGCAGTTGTACACAAAATGTGTAGTTCTAAATGGATTTGTGCAGTTGTAGAGGCACTTCTGTACTAAAACTACTAAAAAAGGGCATTGTCCTCCGATTGGAAGTAATTTACCATGGAGGATGGGAAGAAAAAGAAGTTGTGCAGTTCTAAAAATTCCTTAAAAACAGCCCTGCTTGCTCTTGATCTGTAAAAGAGGTCTAAAATCCACTGGAACCCATTCAGAATGGGCATCAATTGAACTGAATTCTATAAAATGGCTCTATGGTTGTGCCTCTGAATAGGTCTCTTGCAGAGGCGGTATATAAATTTTGGAACAAATGAATGAAGAAAATCTGTAAATGCAAATAGAAACAGGAAAGAAAACTAGAGATTTACATGGAAGTTAGGTCTAGAAAGTGAAGTACCAAAATTCTCCCAAAAGACCCTAGGCATTATAAATTCTGATAATGTCTTACATAAGTTTATCAACACAGCATAAAGTGCTACCTCACAAAGTGTTGCTTGCACCTGTGACAATCTAAACAAGTGCTATTTAAGGGAGTTAGCAAATTATAATATTAACAATAATAATAATAACTTTTGTTTACTCAACAATCAGGTGACAGACCCCGCAACCGGCTACATTGTGCAGTTATACAATAAGAACAAGTTATGCAATTGAAACAATCCACAAAAGTGCAATTCACAGAAGACATAAAATCACAAGTTTGCAGCCAAGCCAGGCACAAGCTCTATGCACTTTAGCTGCCATCTAGAAAATGAAGGAAGAGCTAAACACGGGGGGGGGGTAGAGACAAACCTCTTTCTATTAGGTCGTAGAAATACCCAGCATCCGATAGCAACCCAAAGACGGATGGTAGGAGATCAGCCAGATAACTCTGGGCAAAGGCTCGCGAAGCAATCTTGCCGGCAGCATCTTTCTCTTCTCGAAGTCTCTCCTCTGCCTGCTTCATTCTTCTCATCTGCAGAGCAAAACACATCAGGAGTGATGTAAAAAAAGTTGTAATTATTCCCAACTGCCGTAGAGTAAACCCCTCTGATACACAAGCAATCAAATATGGCACTTATTACAACATGGCACATTAAAACGGAATACTCTGACAGCAACACTGCAGGAGAACTTTTACGCATGTGCATAAATATTCACACACCACTTAAACCTCTCAAACGACAACAGTTTTATGCATTTCTTTGTCATGGAACAATGTCCCTCGTATAAGAGTAGTCTATAAAGTCATAACAGACATAATATATCAATGTGTAAGTTGAGAACTACTCAGTAAACTGATGTGACATACCGGTTATATGCTGAAGCGTCCTCAAAACTGCTATATCATGTTAAAGCACAGTTGTCAAACCATACCAGTCTGTTTTGAAGCAGCATTTTTAACTTTTGGAATGAGATTCTCAAATTTGAAATAAAATGCAGTGCAGGATATTGATATTTTCTGCTTCAATTCAACACTGCTAATCGATATACAAGGTTACTTCACTGCTGCAGCTAAAATGTAACAGGCTTCACACTTGTAGATAACAAAAGCAGCACTTTCAATAGGATTCATGGATGCCAAAAGCAGCACTTGTATTACATAGTCAGTCGCTGTCACTGACAGTAATTAATACTCTATTCTTGGCCAATTAGCGTCTCATCCTTTAATTGTTACTCATTCAATTGTTCTGGCTAACCACCAGGTGATGGCACTGGAAAAAATAAGCATGAACCACTTGTGTAATGATGACCTTTGGATAAGCTAGAACTCTGTGGTTTGCAAAGCTCGAGGAATTGTCTTGTGCATAAATAATAACAGCTGCCAGGAATGTAAATCAGAGAAAAAGCATATCAGTCATACGATGGATTTCAGTTACACATAAAAAAATTACAATGAGAATAAGTGAATTTGACACATTTCCGAAAAAAAGAAAATTTAAGCTTCAAAACGAAGCTGGTTCCAAGTTAAAGTCATGACCATGACATGAAGCTTCAAAATGACTTCACAGTCAAGAGACCATAGCATTGCAGCTTATCCAAAATACCAAGTCCAAAGATCACAGGCTGCAGAATACAAGATATTATGACAAGTGGCTGGAGATAGTCATTTGGGATTTTTAGTTCACACTGCCCAGTCTTACCTTTTCTTCCGTTCGTCTCCTCTCTTGCTCCTCAAGACGCTGCTGTTCCGCCAGCTCCGCATTTCGAAGTTCCTCAAAGACCCTCTGCTGCTGCCTCAGATTCAGCAGCTCCTCCTCTTCCATCACCTCAAGCAACGACTGCTCCATTGTCTTACCAACCAGCACCTCAAGGATCGGACTAACCTCCACGTCATAGTCAAACAACTACAATCACAAAGAATGGTAAACTTGTACACAGATAAGAAAGTAAACTTGCATCTTACTTACATAACCTAAGAACCACTTAGTATGGTATGGTATGGTATGGTATGGTATGGTAGGGTATGGTATGTCGGTGTCTGCTCCAATATTTTACCACTATATCCAATGCTCAAACAGAAGCATGTAACCAATCAGTGCACTACAAGTATCATTTTCAATTTAGTTTGATAAGGCACATTTTATTTAAACAAAATTTTAATTGATAATATCAGTTTCTACGATGCTTCTTGTCAATAAAAATAAAATTTACAGAAAATATTGAGACCTTTATACATCCTACAGGAAAAAACTACTCCGAACCAAGTTCATGGCTTACAAAAGATCTACGAAATGTTAAAAAAAATGCTGACGAATTAGAACCTCAAGCCTCCAACCAAAAACGATGGGAAACATAAGGTCACTTATGCACTGCTCTGATCTATCAACTCTAGTTGGGAATATGCTGGATGGGCTGAACAGGTTTGCACAAGCCTGCCTCTGGTGACTATTCTAGTGAGAAATGTTAACCATCTACAAAAAGGCATAAATTTAACATCATGACACTAGCACAGACATCCTTTTATAAATTTATTTCTGTTTAAGTTGCATCTGTCAGGTAAATTACTTCAAATAAACGAGTTTATTGAGTGATTGCTTGATTGATTGATGGATAAGTACAAAAGCGCAGATATGCTTTACTTTATACATGTATATTTCTGCATAAATTGCATAGATTTGTGTCAGCTTAATTACTTCAAATAAAGGAGTTTATTGATTGATTGAATGATTGATTGATTGATGGCTAAGCACATAATAAATTAGTGAGTTGTTCTCCAAGGGTATACGAAATCATTTTAACCACCTCTCCCTCAGTAATCTGGGTTGCAACATCGATGCCACTTTTAGTTGGAACGAAGAGCGGCGTTGGAGGTCGATCTAGGAAAGTGTCCGTCTGGCATTCGACGTCCACTTCCTCCTCTCGGTCCTGCAGCACCTCCAGGTACACCTCTGTCTGAAGTTGCTTGTGTTCCCGTCCTTCCACCGGTTCTACGGTGACTGCCTCCTCGGCTTCACGAGCCGCCCTCTTCTGAGCAATGGCGCGGCGCTGGGCAGCCTGGCGCTTCTGGATAGCCACAGGATCTGGACAGGTCGACTGTAACAAAAACAATGATTCCACTGCAGGGAATTTTAAACTCTTACCTATAATTAATGCCTGCCAATCACATTTCTTTGCCTATGCATTATTATATATGCTATAATTTGCTATATAGTCCCTGAAGACAATTTGGAACAAAACAATTGCTGCAGTAAAAAAAAGCATAACTTTCACTTGCATTTTATAACTTATCAATTTCTACATCTTTAGCAAAAACAGATCTTTAGCTTGAAGAATAAACATTAATTTAAGTTTTCCATATTGAGTACTGCAGAAATTTATCAGCCAAGAGTCCAGTACCTGCATGAAAATTGAGGGGTCTGAGAGGGCTAGCTGCAAAATAAATATGCAAGGCCCTGATTAATAGGCTTGTGGAGTGTCCTAAACACTCAGAGGGTCCAAAGAAAATCTCAGAAGCAATGCAGCTTACTTTTAAAAATAAAATAGACCGGGAATAAAAATGTCTAAAATAAGTCTGAAAAATACTCATCCACCTTTATCACTGATAGAGGGGAGCAACACCTAAAAAACTTGTTGGATCTAAACAAAATTTCAAAGTTCAGTCAATCCATGCCAGACACACCAATGACGAGTAATACTTACTGCAAAAACATTCTGAGAATATGTGTTGCCACGGACAATTCTTTTATCGAACATCATATTACCATAGTTTTGCACGCAATCATCACTAAAACAAAGAACAATGCTAAATCAAATCAAACAGTCATTTCATTACCTGCTAAGATTTTAAAATGTTATGCTTTAGAGACATTTTATTACGCCATCAATTAATTCCTTCATAGGCTACAAAAGACAGCACTTGACAACAAAGATCTATGCAAAAACAATTTATCATAATATTTATTTTAAAAAACAAAGCCATTATATTAGTCTTTTAATTCACTCTTTTGCAGTGCTTAAAGTCTAGAAAAAGAAGTGCCTGAAGACAGAATGCCCCTTACCATTTCTAATAAGTGGCAGGACGGAGTTCAGATGCTAAAATAAGTGGGTGGACGCTTTATGAATATTGACCATCATTAACACTTTAAGCCCAACCTGAAGGTGGTCTTATGCTAAGGTGATAAAGAAAAAACTGTTAAGACTCTAACTAGATCGCCTGGTTGCATTTATTCTATGGTCTATTATTGTCTATCTACAGCCTGCGGGTCTATTTCTGGCTTAATTGCAGTATCGGGGACCGAAGCATATGCAATATATTTGGATAGTATCCAATGACGACACTAACATTAACATTAACGACACTAACATTAACACTAACCGACCATCACGACGCTTGACCTGACCCTAACGATCCTCACGACGGCACACACGATCCGCAATACTGCAGTTACGCCCTATTTCTTCATAGAACCCATTGTTATATAGGGGTCTTTTTTAAATGGTCTGTATTATCTTACCGCTGCTTTCTATATAATCCACGCAAGACACGGGGTTGACTTGAGTAGCAGTAGACCCCCGGCTCTCGCTTAACAGAAGGCGAATTAAACCCTGCCATCGCTCAACAAAGTAGTGTCAAAATGATCAACTTTTAGTGTTCATATTTCAATTAACGAGCAATTATCATTATAAAAAGATGCACAAATTTTATAGTGACTTTCCAAATAACATCGCGTCTGTGTTGCCAAAGGAAATCTCGCAAAATCTCGCGAGATTTTGAAACAATTTATATTGAACTTTTCAACATGCTTTTCAAGACATACATTAAAAGTTTTTAGGCCTATTCTTTGCAATGCGCTTTAATTTAAATTGATCCATTTTGGACTATTTTTAATATAATTTAACAGAAATTGGACTGGGTTGAACAATATTTGTAATAATTTATTATATTCATTAAAAATTGTTAAGTTGCTTTCTTTTGCAATTTTGGTGCTTCTGTGATGCAGACTATTTGCGGTGCCAAAGTATTTATTAAAATTACTGGCCTCGTAATTTAGCCGTCCCTGAACCACAGTATAAATAATTATTTATACTGTGCCTGAACACAGAATAAATTAAACCCTGGTATGATATATAGCCTATATAGGCCTAGGCCTACTTCGTTTATTCAAGAAAAATTAGGTTGACAGACCGCAACTTAGGCCTAGCCTACTACATGAAGAAAGTTTTAAAAAAAAGAAATGGACAAAAAATAACAGTGTCTGCAGAATTCAGATTGGAAGCATGGCACGAAAGATATATTTCTGCTTCCTAGAGTTAACACTGCGAATAGTCTTAAAAATAACTCGAGAGATGAAATTAGGCTAAAGTAGGCCTAATCTTTCATGTGTTAACAACTTCAATTTCTTAGTCTCGGGCCTCACGGCAGATAAGGGTAAATGGCCAGTTCTCTACTTAGCCGCCTTGTCTCTTACTTACATTTCACGGTCAGTATTGCAGCTGAATTTGCTCTTCCACAGGGTTAAGTTCAGTCGACACGTTGACTTTAAGCAAAGATATTAGAGTCTACGACTCTAATATCTTTGCTTTAAGTTTGTGTGAGTGCATCCAAGGTTGATAGTTTTCAGAACAAGGTGAAAGCAGGCCAGAAACATCGTTACCTATTCTTAGATCGTGGCTAGAAGCATCGGGCCCAGGGATGCCACTCATATATCTTTTTCAACCTAGATCTAGGCTTTTTCGGTCTTGTCTAGGTTTCCAGATGTTTCGTCACGATTTAGCCTTTTTTTCTCACGGCGGTTTTCCGACTTTTCCACATAAAAATAGATCTTTAGGTGAATATGCACAAAAGACGTGAAAAAGTCGAAAATGCTGTAAATACGGACCCCAAAATTGTAGATTTTAGAGACTAAAATAGGGTCATCAGAAACTATTTGTGGAAAAGGAGCAAATTTTGGTTGGATGACTAAAAACGTCTTCAGAAATTTAAATTTCAAGCGCGAAGAATCGAAAAATATATGTATTTTCTCAGAAATTCTCAATCTAGCCTTTTCTAGCCTTTTATTTTGGATCTGAGCTTTTTAAAATTCAAAGTGGAATCCCTGATCATGCCAGAAGTTGCCAGAAGCTTAGATATCAGAGATCGTTGGTCCAGAAGGCAACACCTTTTAATTCGTGCGTGGTCGTGACAAAAATTCTACAAAATGAGTGGAGAGTCGGATCAACCTTTGCGAAAGCATCAAAAATTGGGCACCAGTCTCGATCAGCTGAAAGACTACACGACGGTAGTCGCCGACACCGGAGATTTCGAAGGTTGGATGTTGTGCAGTGCTGTGTTTGCGATGTAGGCCGACTAGACCGGTAATTATTTATGCGGCACTAGAGTTCAGATTGAGGTTGTGTAAGCATAATAGGCCTACTGTTTACTTCCGCGTCTAAAAGTTACATAATTATATATTTTTGATTTGCTGTTTACATCTCTATAGGTTGACTTCTAAAAACGATGACCTAGTATACTAAGCTTTGCAGTCTCTCGTAAAAGAGTGAATTTGTGAGGAATCAAGCCAGTAGATTTTCAGAAGAGGACTTGACTTTAATATGTTTACTTGTATATGTATATTTTAATATTCTCATTAGAAATTTGTGAAAATTACTGAACGAACCGACTCCTGCGTCCATGTCAACATTTCTATGGAGCAAGTTCATTCTAACTATATTCCGACTATTTTATTTGGGTTTCACCTTCTTTGCCCAAATGGTACATCCTGATTTCAAAAGAAGCCTTAAACAGGCTAAGTCTTCATTTGTGTTCCTTCAACATAGTTATGAGAATACATTTAAACTGAAAATTTTTTGCTGGAATTGCTGACTAATTTGGAAAGTGAGCAAGCATTCTGACATTCATCTCTCTTTCCTCACAGTGATGAAGAAATATGAGCCAACAGATGCAACTACAAACCCATCACTGATTCTCCAGGCTTCACAGAAATCCCAGTACGCCCGACTCATCGATGATGCTGTTAGCTATGCCAAAAAACACTCCAGGTGAGTTGATGCTGGGGTCAAACGTTCGTTTATTCTCTCTGGCACAGCAACCATGATCGTGTCATTCCTAAAGCTAAGGCTTGAGGCAAACCTATTTCACTAAGACGATGATGTATAAAAGCTTGAATAAGATTTAGATTTCGAGATTACTGTGAGTACTACTACTATGATGTGGTGATTATGAGTTCTCTGCCCGAAGTCAGGTCCATTTTCTTTTATGACCCTGGGGATAAGATGAGTGAGGTGGTTTCTCATTGCCTTCCTCACAGACAAAATTTGTAAGTGAGCAACATGTCAAAGGTTGCTACGCGGTGGCTTAAAGTGGATTTGAATCTGCAACCTTTAGTTGCGAGGCACAGAACTTACCGCTACACCACCGCATCCCATACTATGATGTGTGTACTCCAAAATTCTTTTAACCCTTTACCCGTTCATTTTTCCCGTTAACCCTGTGTTTTCAGCGGATATTCTCGGGGCAAACGGGTAAATGGTTAAGTAGCAATTAGTTTATTAAATGATATTCTTACTCTATTTGCATCAGGCAGTTTTGATGCTAAACTATGAGTATAGTTTAAGAACAAGATTTGTGATCAATGAATTAAAAGTCAGGTGATTTCTGATTTTTAATGTTAGTCGAGATCATAGTGAACTGGACGTGGCGATGGACAGGTTGATCGTCCTCTTTGGTCTTGAGATTCTGAAGATTGTGCCTGGCCGTGTCTCAACAGAAGTCGATGCAAGGTCAGTCAGTGCGTTCTCATGGTCTTTGTGAACTCCGATTTGCTCATTTCTGTGTGTGCCAATTAGTTACGGGATTAAATATGTTGGTAATTGATTAAATTATTATTATTATTGATGCATTCATTAAATGTGACTAACTGACTATGATGATCAAGTACCATTTGATGGAGTTTAGCAATTTTTTGAGTGAATGACTTGCTCAAGGTCCTACACAATACCCATTTGGGGGCGTGAACTTGCACTGTTCATGATACAAGGCAAGTACTCTAACCAATTAGAACATTAATTGATTATATTAAATTAGGTTAAATTAATCCAGATAAAGTTGTGACATTAGAGCTCTGCAGTTTGTGATGAAATACACACATGTGTAGAATTCACTGTTATGTTAAAAGTACTTCATTCAGCTGCAGAGAGAATTATTTAATTAGGGAGTTATTCATTTAGAAAGGACATGATTTGGCTTTAACGTATTAGAAGATTAAACTGATAGAATGAAAATGGTCATGCTTAGGTGGTTTAAATTATTATATTAGGCAGATTCAGAGATTAGATTCGATTAGCCAATCTAATGTCTTATGTGTTCAATATGATAATGCACAATGCAATGGGCTCATGAATTGAGATCGTGATCAACCATTCGTGATCAAACATTCTTTGTGAAATTCTAGTTAAAACATGATTTGGTCAGAAAATCCAGATGTCGAGTTGTGACAAATAAATAATTTATGATTACACAAATACGCAGGTGCGTTATTTTTTAAAATTTTATTATCGTATGTTCTGATCTGAAAGCGAGTTTGTAGTTTATAGGATTAAAATGAATGAGTTTGTTGTGGTGTTGTGTAGGCTGTCATTTGACGCTGATGCTATGGTGGCGAAGGCAAAGCAGTTAATCGAGATGTACAAGAAGGAAGGTATTGAAAAGGAACGCATTCTTATCAAGTTGTCGTCAACCTGGGAGGGAATTCAAGCCGGAAAGTAAGTTTTCTGTCTATAATTTTCTTAAATTCATCTGTCATGTTCTTTTCATTGTTGTGGGGAGGATGGCATCCGCGTTCACGAAGCCTGGGTCAATCCGGGCGCGCCCTCCCTGTGAGTACCTTCGGGGAAACTAAGGATGCCACCAGCTGACCGAATTCATCCGAATCCCGGTCCACGCTCCGACAAGACCTGGAGCAGTAGCATACGCGAAGAAGGAGAAGATTGTTGTGTTCATTACAGAAAATAAGCACTTCAATTGTGAGACTAGATGCAACTGATTGCGGAGCCATTTGGAGAAGCTTTCCATTTGTTGGCGCTCTGGGGCACGCTGTAGACGTGCAATTGCTCTGTACTTTTCTCTAGAATACTACATGTATTTTGTTTTAATACGTATGAGTATTGCCATGTGACATGCCTAACTCATTTTATGAACTACCCAAGACTTTCTTCTTTGACCATGCCTGGGTAGGGAGCACCTCTGAATGGTTTATCTTGAAGGGGTGCTATATAGAATCCATAGATAGATAGATATACTTGTGTTTTATTGAATCTGAGAATAGATGCCACTTTACCAATAGTCAGTGTTGTATCCATAAATCAATACGCTTCGGCAGGTACTAACAGGATAACGACTGGGTGAGTGTTCAGCACCTTTTGACAACAAGCTTAATGTGTAACAGGAAGTGCATTTCATACTGGCTTATAGATCATTCTTGCTCTTGTCCTGCTTTTGTTTCTCGTCCATACTATATTGTAATTCGTGGCAGAATGCAGTGCTCAGAGAATGTCGTGGACAATCATCTGCCAAGTATGGTGATGCCAGTGTTTTAAGCAGACACCCATAATTATAATTGAACAATGAACATACATGTTCAAGTTAAGAATGAACCTCGTATATATTGGGAACCGGTATCGACATTTTTTCATTGCTCCTGTTTCAGGATTCTTGAGCAGGAACATGGAATACACTGCAACATGACATTACTCTTTGCATTTTGTCAGGTAAATTGTAAATTTTCTTAAGTATTACAGAGCATTTGGATAATAGATGATTGATCAATACTTTGTTTTACTGTTTAAATATGCTGAGTATAGCTGAGAGTTGTTCAGTGTGTGCTAATAAGTTCTAATGTGACTCAGCAATAAAATTCATAAGAAAACTCTGTAATGACTGTTTAACAGGGTTATATAGGGAATGACTCGGCAATAAATTTATAAGAAAACTTTGTAAGTACTGTTTATCAGGGTTGCATGGGGTTATTGAAACAATAAAACAGTTAAGAATTTCTTAGCTGAATTTTCTGCCTTTCAACACAAATCTGTTGATGTATGGCAAGAGAAAACTTAACCTATCTAGATAAGCTGGAAAATATGTATTTATAGAAACATACGATAGGAGCTGCATCTCTCAGTTTATACATACATACCTGTACTTTGCTGGAGATGAACAAGGCCATTTTGTTACATGGTACTGTGCAATATAATAAACATGTTGCTATGTTGTATCTGTAGGCGGTGGCATGTGCCGAGGCTGGAGTCACTCTGATCTCACCATTTGTGGGTCGCATATTGGACTGGTATGTCCAGAACACCAATCAAAAGACGTTTGAGCCACTTGAGGATCCAGGTTGGTTCAAATGCCAAACATTTGTGTAATACTAATGTTAATATACTCGATGAATAATGTAACTCATGATTAAGGACGAAAGAAAACACATTTCTCGAGTACTTTACAGATACTCGACCATTGCCTCTTTTTCTGACTTCCGCTAATTTGATTGAATTATGATTTTCTTTATCATTTTTTATTTGTAACTGGCTGCAGTATGTCAGCAAGAACTCAATAAAGCGAATACATCATCAATAATGTTATTACGCTAATCGTCAAGCATATTGGCATTAGTAGTTATTGTCAACATGTTTGTCTAATTTCATTTTTGCATGTTGACTCTTTTGACCCTCTTCCAAGTTTGCAATTATTTGTTAGAAACACTGGTTTATTTCAATGTACTTACGTAATGTTCTTGACTCATGGTGAAACTTAGAACTGTTGTTTTATTCATGTTATAAGCTAGCTTGTGACAATAGCTATGTAGCTAGCATAGAATCATTGTGTTTATGCAGAAGAATATACTCCGAATGGTTTTTTTCTTTACACTCAAAAACTTGTATTTAGTATGGTTGCATTTTTGTTTTATTTTTATGCAGGAGTTATAAGTGTCACAAAAATCTACAACTACTTCAAGAAGTTTGGCTACAAAACTGTCGTTATGGGCGCTTCGTTTCGCAATTCGGGTCAGGTCAAGGCACTTGCTGGATGCGACCTTCTGACAATTAGGTCAGTTTCAAGTAATTGTTTTAGTGTAACCTTTGAATCTTTACTCGTGTAACTTGATTTTAAGCTAGAAATCACATCAGCTTTGGAACTAAGTGATATACAATTTAAGATAAATATCATGTTTAACACTCTAATGATAAGCATGTACTAAAAACAAATTGAGGTCATGACAACTTGTGTAGGAATAAACTTAAAATATTAATTTTTTTACCCAAGGTATTTATGATCCTCAGGTTGTTAAAAACTATCCTAAGAGTAACATATTATTATTAAGAAAAGTGAATGAGAAACCAATGCAGCTTGTCATTAAAGTGCTAAGTCCTGTAATGACTGTCATAGAAAATGCAAAATCTAAGTAAGACCACATAAACAAAGGTGCCATTTTTGCATAAGTACTTGGAAAAACCATTATGGTTTATCATGTGTTTCTTTTGTGGTTTAGTGTTTCTTTTCAGGAGTACTGCAGAGGAGTTTTTTAGGCACTGTACAAATTTGTGATCACAAATAACTTCTGGTTTGGGTCCATTTGCAATGGGTAGGCTATAATACTTGTGCTGCTGTCAAACGATCAGAGCCCTGGCTGTAAGGAAGGTGGGTGTTGGGATAGGATTTTGGAGAAGAGGATCCTGGGTGTTGATTGGGAAGGTAAGATGAGGATGGATCAGGTTCGAACTGATGTAAGATTGAATGGGGGAAGAGAGGAACGTGGGCAGTAGATAGAACAAAGAAGTACAAGAAGATAGAAAAGACCTCGAATATAAGGGACTTTTGCCTTGCTATAATGTAGATCTACGTTCTGCAAAGGATAGACTGGACCAGGTATCAATCTGCATTCTCTGTCAAACAAGTTATGCTCTTTGAAAGCAGCTTGCTTGACCGAGGTTTAAGTCCCAAGCAGAATTACTGGGGGGGGGGGGGGGGGGGGGCAGTGCTTTCAAGGTGACTTCACTATAGAAAATTATGGATTTTAAGACTCTAGTTTCATATTGTGTGTTCTGTTTTAAACAGTCCAAATCTTTTGGAGGAATTGACACAATCAACTGAGAAACTTGAACGACATCTTTCCGAACAAATTGGTACGTAGCAATTGACGCTGAAAATGTTTCTGTACATTGAACACCTAGTTTGGGGACAATACCAGTTACATTACATTGTCTTTTTTTATAAGGTCCAAAGTCAGCAGCCCCAATACCCGAGAATCAACGATATATGGCAACATCATTTTTAGCCTTGGCACACAAGGGCAAATGCCAGTTCTCTCCTTTGCAATCTTTTCAAGCCAACTATTAATTGTGCATTTGATTCGGGTGTGATAGTGAAACAGAAATTTCTAAACTTCTTTTTGCTTTGGCTGGTTTTTAAATCCTTACCAGCACACAGACTGCTAGACCACTACTGCATAGCCGAAAACAGCAATGTAAATACCTGTGTTGATAACAAAACTGTGAAGTTTAAGAAGATTTCATGTGCGCCAATACGTACTAGTCTTGAAATCATTGTGGACCACAGGATCTTTTATCTGGGGAAGTAGATGGCTGTTGTGTTTGCCGGTAGCATACTAGTTTATAGACACTAGCTGACTGGATGTTGATTACATTGTGGGGCGCGGTGGTCTAGTGGTGGCGTCGTTGCCCTGGAGCCGGAAGGTCCGAGGTTCGAATCCACCTGGCCGCGTAAGGACCTTGGGCAAGTCCTTCACTTACAATTGCTCAACGCTTCGGCGTGAAACTCCGATGCAGTGTCCGCTCTGCATCGGGAGCGCCTCTGAGTAGAGAGAGCTTGAAGGGGCGCTATAACAAGTGCACATACATACATTCTGCTTGTAATTCTAATATGAAAACTTCTTTGACAGCGAAGAAGCAAGACTTTGATCAGATTTCTCTGGACGAAAAGAAATTTCGTTGGTTGCTGAACGAGGACCAAATGGCGACCGATAAACTTTCTGACGGAATCCGCAAGTTTGCCGCGGATGCTGTGAAGCTGGAGAACGTTATCAAGCAGAAACTGGGCTGAAGAAAAGCGGGGTACCAGCGTCGCACGAAAAGAACCAAAAACAAGAAATAATCCACATCATTCCAAATTCTGAATTTCAGAAGAATATTGGTGTGCAGACAAGCAAGCGTCATTGATCAAATCAATAGACTTTCAAGTTTCATTTACTCGGATTTTTAAATGTATCAAAAGTTCAGTGCATGCCGTTGGAAGTTAGTAAAAAGATGAAGAAATTGTTGAAATGCAAATAGTATATAGATAATTAAATACCTAATGCTTGTTGGTGCTAAATTTTGCAAATCACTGCTAGAATTGCTAATCACTGCTAGATTTTGTAAACAAATTGTGAATTCATACTAAAATGCAAAGCTTTACACTTGTTTCTTGATATTATTTTTAATAATCTACAATTGTCATATTATCTGAAGTTTTCTTGCAAATAATCGCATTTGAAAACAATGTTATTTTTAAGTAATAATTCCAGTCCAATAGCCACTGATATCATCTAGCAGTCCATCGTCGTTCGGTGTTGTGTGTTCATGGTGCTGCTACCTTCTCTCCTGTCTTATGGATTCGCTACATGTGATGAGAGCAAATGCAAGAGATTCCACTAAAACAAAACACATTGTCGATTATGCACTATTTGAATCTTATCTGATGAAATAGGAGTTTGTCATAATTTGGTGCAGCCTACAAGCTTTGTACAATCACTTCGAACAGTCTTCTAACTAAATTCTAAAACCATTGTCTTTGTTCCTAGTATTCTGTCAGCAGTTTTAAGGGCATATTTACATAGCACATCTTAAAGAAAAGTTTTCAGAGTTCCACCAAACCAACACAAGACTCGTCAAATATAAATATGAATTGAATGCTTCCAACAAACTACTAGTGACAATCAATAGGGTTTTAATATCCAATAATTTTTCAGCAATTAGTACAGTACATATGAGAAGAACCTTTTGGTTTTTGTAATACAAGCTATTTAAATTAATTAGCAGAGCATCTCGTTTGCACACCTTTACCCTTTGACGTTCTTTAGGGCCCCCAGAAATTCGCGATCTTGCGCAACGCAACTTTTCCGCAAATTTCCAGGTTTTGCGCAACAGCGCAAAAATTGCCAATCCGCGCGATTTTGGCGCAATTTTTGACAAAATCTTGCTAATTTATCTAAATTGGGCTTTGATTGACTTAAAAATCTCTTCAGCGCACGGCAGTTCAACATAACAACGAAACCGATGGGCGATAATCAAAGTGGCGGCCGCCGAATGGGACGAAATTATAGAAGAATTTTTAGTTAAAGGCGAAGGTTCACCGTTTCGTGGTTTCTTTGTAAACCAGGCTGATTGGTCAGCAGGTCTCTCTTTAGTGGGCGTGACGCTGACCAATCAGCATCTGCTCCAAGTTCATCTGAGAGCACTGGCAGCTGCTTTAGATTGCTAGGCGTGACAATTCCTCGACCTAGTTTAGGTCGAGGAATTGTTCTGTAAAGCTTCTATAGACTCCTCTGAGTGCATGGGTCTCTGTATGCAGATTAGACTGGCCTACCAATGGTCTGGAGTGTGTGTGTGTGTGTGTGTGCGCGTGCGGGTGTTTGATCAGTATATGCACCTCACAATGGGCCTGTATGTTTATATTAGAGTATCTCAATTGGTCAGCATAAAGAATATTTATATAGAATGATCGGTATGCGACAACACATGTACTTTGAAATGCCATTTCACAGCTTATTCCAGCATCCTTTCTTTTGCGTGAGAAGCTGATAGTTGCAAGAGTCTTGGAGTTCATAAATAATTATTGCTTTATTCACCCACCATATTAATTTCTTATCATTTGTGTCTTTTCTTTCTTCCATACATTGTACACACCGATGGGAGATGTACAGTAGCTGGAATCACGCGAGCTTTTATAAAACGTCTGTCTGACTGATCCACCAAAAGTAGGCCTTACGTTTGCATGGTTCCAGCAATACAAACTCCAAAGCAAACTGGAACCCCTCCAAATAAGAAAGTTGTATCTATTGCTATGGAAATGAGCAGACACTAGCACTGAAGTCTGGCTGACAGGTGTCAAGATCATTCCACTGATGTATACATGTTTGACCGTTGGTATTGATAGCTAGTCCCCTCAGGCATGGTCTAGGCAAACCGTCCAACAGCTTAGCTGACTTGCCTGGAGTCCGACCCAGATTAGCCAGTTCGTGCAGGCCTATACCTGCGTATACAAATATATATATGTATATATATATATACATAGCAGCTGCTCTCCCATTTACAATTATACATGTGGCTACGGAGATCTGCGGCCAATGACCATGGGTTCGAAATCTGGCTGACACATAAGCCCTAGGACAGGTAAACTTGTATGCGCTATACCCCCTAATACAGCTGACCATCGAGCCCTGCAAATGCAATATTCTGCTGGCAGGGGTGGGGGAATTGTTTTGTTCTTCCGAGCCTCCTCCTCAGCTAGACCTTGTCGGGCTTCTCAATTGAGTCTGAAGTTATGCCTCAAGGGAGGGGGAAGGGAAGAATCTAGGTCGACTGTACACCAACTTATCTGTATACATGTTTGTAGGCTATTTAGACTACTCTGAAAGTGTGCCGTGGTTATGGTGTGTGTGCAGAATGTATATGTTCATTCGTTAATTTCTATAGCGCCTGAGTATTTTTAGGAAACCGTGGAATTCAATTGCAAGTGCAGCGAGGTCAAGTTTAGCAATCTGTTGCATAGCGAAATAAATTTAGTCATATTATGTATAGGCCTATATAGTATATACTATAGGCCTACTATACTATACCATGCCATATGCTATAGACCTATTATACTGTACTATACTGTACTATACTATACTATACTATACCATACTATACCATACTATACTATACTATACTATATTATACTACACTATACTACACTAGACTAGACTACACTATACTATACTATACTATTTTTCAGTTATAAAGCGCCTCTCACAGTACAATCTAATCAGAGGCACTCAATATATATTTTCAACTAAGACTATATGTATTGTATAATGTATAATTATATATGCATTTATATATACATTTATATAATCACCCGTAGACAAACTTGTATCATTGTTGCATTACAATCAACCGAAGCTGTTTGTATTGAAGCTGTTTGTATAACGTTACATATTTATATTACGTTGCATTAGATAGGCATGCATGGGGCCCATTGCAATAGAAGCTGCCAGTGTGTAAAGGAAACTGGAACCCCTCCAAATAAGAAAGTGGTGCCTATTGCTATGATAATGAGCATACACTAGCATTGTTCAACCCTTTCAGCTCCAGCTTCGTACAACTACTCCCACACCACAATGAATTCAATCGCGTGTTTACTGCAATGACCATGCACATCTGCTGCTCCATTGTTTGGCTGACAGGTATAAGTATTAGGGTCATTCCTCTGACCGTTGGTATTGGTATAGCTAGACCCCGGGCATAATCTAGGCTACTAGCTTATCTGGCTTGCGTGGAGTCCTATAGGTAGATTAGCTAGTTCCTGTATACCTGCGTATACACATATTTATATACACACATATGCGTATACACCAAGATCTATAGACACACGTGTATTGAAAGAACCTTGCGTATACACTATGTATGTAACAATTCCCCACCCCTGCCAGCAGAATATTTCAGGGCACGATCAAGAACCTTGGGGGCACGATGGTCAATAATTGTATTAGAGGGTAAACAAGTTTACCTGGCTTATGCGTCACACAGACCGTATACGCGAAGCTAATCTGCATAAGGTACCCCGCTCAGGGAAGTCTATAGACAATTCCTCACCCTGGTTAGATAGGCTATATTTATCCATAGCATTGGTCAGTGTTCTCATGTGCACTTGCATCAGACGCTGATTGACAAGCCGGTCTCTATAGGTGAGAATACTGGGACCAACCTTGGGTTTTAAGCCACGCCCACACCAAACTTGGGCTTTAAAGATCGTTATTTTAGGTTTTAATGCACAAACTTAAAGTGTAAAAAATTCCTGAACTTCACGGCCACACAATAAAATATGTTAGACGAAGTTTCTCAAAGCGGTCACACGACAGAGTCGCGTGCTGTCTCAGCTTATGACAGAACGAACGCATTTAATCTATATAGGCGTCAGGCGTGCACACGAAGACGGAAGGCTACTATTCAACACGTTTTGTAAATTGGTGATTCATTATAATATAGGCACATGATTTATAATTAATACCATCTTGAAGTTGTAGGCCTATTTCTAATGAGCGCAGATTTTGGTGGGCGTAAATTTTGCAAGATTAAAATTCTTTGCAATCGTCTGAATACATTAATCTCATGGTTATAGAAACTTTATAACTGCATTTTTGCTTGATTTTCTAATTTCTAGAACGCCAAAGCTTTACACTAAATGAAAAAATACTGTTAGAAAGATACTTTGGTACACTGATTAAACGAAAAACTAACGAAAATTATCATTTTTAACTTGCGCAAAATTGGCGCAAATTTTTGGTTTTTGGTGCGCAATTTTTTCAGTTTCTTGGCGCAAATTTCTGGGGGGCCTAGTTCTTATACTTTTATTACAGACATTTATTTAGTTTGCCACAGAAATTGCAGCAAGAAATGTGTAATTCTTACGATGTGGGAATGTCCCTCTGGCTGTGACTTTGTGAATCATAGACGATAAGAACTGAATGCATCGCATGAAATCGCTCTCCACTTCCAACAATATTTGCCACCTTCAATAAGAAAACAGAAACATAATAGTCAAATAATCTTTAATCTAAAATAATCCATAATCGAACAATTGTGTAGCATAGTTCACATTATTTGACTTGTCAGTTACTGTATTAGTCGAGCTCCTGCAAAATCACTGCACCTCTGAATGGGCATCTAGATATTTTATGTCCATATGTATGAACTGCAACAGTACCAAGTCACAAAATCCTCAAAACTTTGATCTGCCAACCTGTTAGTCTATACAAATACCTAGATCAAGCAATCAGCTCACAAACGTTTAGTTCTGCTAATTTTCATCAACAGAACAGATACAAATATGAAACGAAAATAAAACAAATATTGTTTGTATGCGCACTTGTTATGGCGCCCCTTCAAGCTCTCTATCTACTCAGAGGCGCTCCCGAATGCAGAGCGGACACTGCATGCATCGGAGTTTCACGCCAAAGCGCTGAGCAATTGTGAGTGAAGGACTTGCCCAAGGTCCTTACGCGGCGAGGTGGATTCGAACCTTCCGGCTCCAAGGCAGTGACGCCACCACTATACCACGGCGCCCCACAATAATATAATGTGACTGATCACCTTATGAGACCATTGTCGTACGTCCACAGTCTCTCGACTGTTCTTGCAAAGCCAAGAACTCGTATGATCATTTCTCGGATGAAGGCAACTTTACGGTGGAGCAGACAGCGCTCGTGGATGCGCCTCACGTAAGTGTTGTGGATGGAGATGACCTCGTCCAGGTCACCAGCCGCTTTTATCTCCGTCTGGAACTCG
The DNA here is from genome assembly GCA_945859605.1 of Lumbricus rubellus. Lineage (NCBI taxonomy): Eukaryota > Metazoa > Annelida > Clitellata > Crassiclitellata > Lumbricidae > Lumbricus > Lumbricus rubellus. Next base: position 40,700,232 of record OX243815.1, on the reverse strand, counting down.
ATCCCAACGGAATGCAAGATCTGCAAGAAAAGACAAAACCGTCTATCGTAATCATGAATTTATATAGCTCCATTTAAAAAGAAACTCTTCAGAGGCGCTCCCGATCTGACCGCAGACAACCAAAATCAAGGAAAAGTTTCCAAACATTTGCGGAGAAGGAGAAAAGAAAGAAAGACCAAGAAGTTCATTACGTAGACTGCTATAATCACTCCATTATCACCCACGAAATGAGACTTGAACTACAATAATTGGTTCAAAATTCTGTGGCAGAGGGCAATACCAAAAATCCTTACATAGGAACACGCAGCTCCAATACTGAATTCATCGCATGGGTTGTCATCAAATGAAAGTCCAGTTTAAAATCTGCAAGATCACATAGCTTTCATTTCAGCCAGCTGTCGTATCGCCACTACTTGCTTTCCCTCGTACCAGCAAATACTGTACTTGACAAACAAAATACTTCTGTAGCACCTTAATCATTTATGAGTTGCATTTCAAAGTGATCCTCATTCTCGGTAATGCTACAGGTTTAGGCCCCCAGAAATTTGCGCCAAGAAACTGAAAAAATTGCGCACCAAAAACCATAAATTTGCGCCAATTTTGCGCAAGTAAAAAAATGATAATGTTCGTTATTTTTTCATTGAATCAGTGAACCAAAGTGTTTTTGTCATTTAGTGTAAAGCTTTGGCGTTCTAGAAATTAGAAAATCGAGCAAAAAATGCAGTTATAAAGTTTCTATAACCATGAAATTAATGTATTCAGACGATTGCAAAGAATTTTAATCTTGCAAAAGTTACGCCCACGGATACTTTTATATCGGCGTCTCTGTCTCTTTCTGCCGATAGTTGACAGAAGTGTGACATGAAGGTGTACGCTAATTACAAATAGGTCTACAACTTCAAGATCGTATTAATTATATATCCTGTGCCCTTATTATAATGAATCACCAAGTTACAAAACGTGTTGAATAGTAGCCTTCCGTCTTCGTGTGCACGCCTACGCCTGTATAGATTAAATGCATTCGTTCTGTCATAAGCTGAGACAGCACGCGACGCTGCCGAGTGATCGCTTTGAGAAACTTCGTCTAACATATTTTATTGTGTGGCCGTGAAGTTCATGAATTTTTTATACTTTAAATTTTGTGCATTACTACTAAAAATAACGATCTTTAACTAAAAATTCCGATATAATTTCGTCCCATTCGGCGGCCGCCATTTTGATTATCGCCCATTGGTTTCGTTGCTATGTTGAACTGCCGCGCGCTGAATTGATTTTTAAGTCAATCAAAGCCCAATTTATATAAATTATCAAGATTTTGTCAAAAATTGCGCCAAAATCGCGCGAACTGGCAATTTTTGCGCTGTTGCGTGAAACCTCAAAATTTGCGGAAAAGTTGCGCTGCGCAAGAACGCGAATTTCTGGGGGCCCTACAGGTTGGTGGGGGAAGTCTCACAACTACCCGGTAACATTTTCCTATCATTAAATGCAAACTTTCTTACTCTCGTCATGATGTAGTTGTGTAGACTGTTGACGAAATGCAAGAGTCGCATTCGGAAGACGTGAAGTCGGTGGACAAGATCGCCTTTGCATCTCGAGTCAGATTCACGTTCAGCCTTCGTCATCGGCTCATCTGACGTACACATCTCCAGATCTGAAGTAGAATTAGAAGTAGAATGATTAATTCTCAGCTTAAACACACATTTTATTACTTTCCAAAATCCATCAAACAACTCATTTGTAAGTGTAGCTAAGCAAAATATTTTGACTTAAAGGAACAACATATTAGATTTTAAAAAACATCTTACAGCCTGCCCATTTGTAACAGGAGACATAAAAATTTGTTTAAACTACAGTAAATCAATCTTAAATGCTCGACATTTACACTTAAAATAAAACTTGCCATTCAGGACAAAAACAATATAAATACTGAGCATGAAATTTGATGATTCGAACTGCACATTTATTAGCAAGATTCCACTTTAAAATAAAATGGGAAAAATGTTCACATGCCTGAAAATCGAAGCCGGTCAAGGACATATTTGGCATGCTTGATCTGGAGTAGAAAGAGGAAGACCATATTGTAGATCTTCATATGTCGCGATGTGATGACAATGTCCACCGGCCAAGAGATCTACAATTTTCAGTTCAAGTCTACAGATATATTGATCTCCCTATATATAAAATTCTGAAAAGTATGCAGTAATATGACACGAGATAGTAACAAAGATGCAGCAAGGAGAGAATTTAAGGAGCATCCACTTTAGTGGGGGGTGGTTTCCATTAGACATATTTGTAAAGTCAGTTTCGAAAGTGTAGTTGTTGGCAATAATTTATTTGGTAGTTTGAACTCGTAAAAACCCATATTAAAATATGCCCATGTATGGTAGTAACAGATGATAACGAATTTACTTGGAGTCAAACTCAACAGTATGGCAGCTTACAACATCTTATCCATCCTATTGCTCGCTTTACAGCTGCCACCCCAAGGAGTTGAAGGCCGAGTCAACGTCATGGTGTTAATAGGCATCAAACCCGCATCCTTCTGATCATCCTGCCAGTGTGTTACCATTCAACCATCAAACCATCCCTGCCCCAATTGAAGAGTCTTCAGCATCTCTCAAAAGCACTTCGACGACATCTCCTACATTGCAATGTGCTTCAGAATACTGAAGTATCCCTTCTAGTTCAGATAAGTTGGATTAGATCCGTAGCATGCGATTTCTGTAAAGTAACATAATAATGCTAGACATAATCTCTGTCGTGCGTTTTAAAAGTCCATTAACCAACGGTGAATCTTACTTCAGTCTAAATATCTGAACTTCTGCAATAATTAATGACCTTGTAATGTAAGATGATGCTGTAATGGTAATGACCTTGTAATGTAAGATGATGCTGTAATAATGACCTTGTAATGTAAGATGATGCTGTAATAATGACCTTGTAATGTAAGATGATGCTGTCCAAAGTATCTGTGGACTGTTGCGAAGACTGTTCACCATCAACAGACAGAAACAACCTACAAGCAGTTTGTTTATGTGATGTTAAATCATGCAGCATCTCTTGAAGGCAGCTGGTGAGAAATATGGCATAGGGCAAAACATGATGAAATTCGTCCTACCTCTATCCTATATCTCCCTTCTTTTTCTTTCTCTCGCCTTGCATCGAGCTTTCTGCTCTTCAGATAAGGGGGAGCTCCTGTTTCCTTGGACCCACTCCTTGGTCAAACAGTGTCGAACTGCCTCAGTTGTTGGCCACCTCAACTCGGAATGCTATCCTGATTGTACTGTGCTTACTACCTCGGAATAATTATTTGCCTGCTTTCTATCAGTTGTTCAAGACCTTTTTCTTTAGCCGTGGCTGGGCTGAGAGCGCCTCTGAGTAGACTTCTTAAAGGGATGCTACAGAAATTTTCTGAATGAATCAAATGATACAGACTTCATGCACTTTCAAAACGGCAGAAGGGAACTCTTGCTTTCGAGAACAACGATTCAATCCAGTCCAAACATTGTTAAACATCGCTAATCAGTAATCACCTACACTCATACAGTGAGTAATAACAAGCGCTGTGCTACCCATCTTCAATAATTATTAATTTTGCCAATTATGAAAAATGAAGTAATACAATAACTTAAGAATGCCACTGATCTTGTTCTTCTTTAGTGCTGATTAGGTTTTGAATCTGAGTTATTATAACGATCGGAACTATTACTCCCCCACCAACCTCTCTCTGTCGTCCTGGTGTTGAAACTGGAGGGCTTCCTGTAGGATGGTGTTTACGAATGACACGTCTTGCCAAGGTTCATGAAGGCGAATCTTAAACACAATGAACGACGAAAGAAACCTTCAACGTAATATTCCACATGTATCCTTCAGAGACTGCTAAAAGGGAAAGCAATAAAATCATCAATAACACTGGACAACAGTGATTTTGCTTCCTGAACACTTTCAGGTGTTTCTTATGCAGTCTCTGCTGCTGATAACGAACATCACCTTGAAATTGTCCCATCATGTAACGTTTTTGAGAAATCTTCAAATTTTCTATTTATTTCCATAATTTTCAGCTATAACGTTATAATAAGTTTCGGGTAACTGAGGTATGTCCAGACATGCACTTAGGACAGTTTACATAAATGTTTGTCTTTGCTTAATAAATAAACTTGGGTCTGCATATGCATTAGTGCTGGGTAGAATCTGCCTGCAAAAATTTTAAGCACAATTAACTTTACCCGATTAATTATAATTATACAATAACAATTTTATCAACTAAACTACTGACGATAACATCTTATTATCTTCTCATCTAGCCTATTATCTCCAGAGTTATCAAAATCAAACAACATAACCAGAAAACCAGGTTGAATTCCAATAGACAAGTAAACCCAAAATCAACAAGACAATCTCCTCAGTAATTAACCTAATTTATAAATGGTCCTCAGAGCAACAACACGTCATGTTTAATAATATTCATGAATTGAAGAGTCATCGAAAGCGTCCACTGACCTTTTCAAAGATGGCCGTGTAGAATTCATACATCGTACCACCGGCATCCATCAGATAGAAATGCTAAAAAACAAATACACAACAGTGAGTTCCAATTAATTAACGATCAATTTTAATAGGTCAATTAGCATAATTAGAATAATAGACACACAGAAAAAACCTACTGGTGCCAAATCAACTATAAATCATTAAATACAGCTAAAACTTAAAACCACTTTGCATGAAGAGCTTTGCATGACAATGTGGATTACTAAGATTACTCAAAGCAAAAGTGCTACATAAATACTTTCTTACACTACCTCAGTTGTACCCCACATAAATGATTTCTTACATTATATTACATTACTTGAGCGCTGCATGCATCTTTTGTCATATTACGTACGTTATATCCTTACGCAAACCACGTCAGTTCATAAACTTACACGGATGGCGGCAAAATAGTCGAGGAGTTTGTATTCATCTTTAAGGATGGACAGGACCTTCGAGGAGACGAGACGATACTGAGACGTCAAATGCGAGTAGAGGCACGTCTGCAATGTCCACTGCAAGGGCACCAGTATGGGAACGTCAACAGCAGAGAACCAGCTGAAATAAACAAAGCACTTATTCAAACATAAAATAATCAGTGAACTCTGCCTATCAATTTTGTTTCCTCAGCCTGTCGATTTGTTTTGATTTTAAGCGCCTATGAATAAGCTGGTTCTCGTGACTTCGCTTTTGTGGGCGCTGTAGAAATCTCAAGGTTACGATTACGAGCCAGTGACCAGAATGTAACCATTGTAACATGATAAAACTTAGAAGCGTTGTTCATTAAGCTCGTATCAAGAGGCAGTCATGGGTATGTAGCCTTAACAACTTCATTTATTCACAGCCCCGACATATGATAGCATGTGGTCAGACCTGATCGTGTAACTGAAAGTGTAAAGAGGGGTTGTTAGTTAGGGAAATGGCATCACTCTGGCACGAAGAGCACACAAACATAGCCTCCCAAAGCTCCAGTAAACCTTCCATTCAGCAGATGGCATTGGCAAACTGAGCAGTAGGACGTCATGTCATCATCGTCGTCATCGTCATCATCATCATCAACAACCATGGGACACTGTCCGATGCCATTTTCACTATCCTCCTACACCGTTGGCTGTCCATTGCGGCATGACTCAGCTCTTGAAGTAGTAGACCACTCCAACCGGTGATATTGTCAATGAGGTCTTGCATCGAGTAGTTTAAACGAAGCGGTGCTACATAAATGTCCATGCAATTCATTCAGTTTGTTAAAGAACGAAATCTATAAAACGTTATTTTTCACTTCATTGCCTTATGATTTCATCTTGTTCCATGCTCTCTTTTGATTTCGATTGTTTTCCGCTGTCAACCATCTGTTGGAAGTTGAATTGAAGCAAAGGATCGTTTGAACTGACGTCCTTCAACTGACGTTCGACACGATTAACAAACCCATCTCCCGAAGCGAATCCAGACGACGAGTTAGAAAGAGTTGAGCTGCAAGTAAAACAACTGGCAACTAAGCAACACTTCATGAACAACTAGGAAATCGCTTTTGACGAGAATGCTTTATCATATTTGAATGTAATACCATATAAACTAAAGTGCAGCATAAATTGTTGGTCATTAAAATAACACAATTATTATTTTAAATAAAAATTTATATCGGTTTTGGACCTAGGATTTTGTGCTATTTGAAAACATTTTGACATTGATTGGATATAGAAATTATGTACGTTTGTTTATTATACCATGTCTGTACACCAAAATGCGGATAGCAATTGGTATATTAAAGAATATTCTTATCTTATCTTATATTCCGAGAATTTTCAAAACGCGTCTTCAAGATTTCCACTATAATATGTTACCTGCTGGGCCACTGGCAAGGTGTAAGACCCTGTAAGCCCCTATAGTGGGAGGTAAAAGTCGTGGAACATTTTTGCACCCGTAAACCTTTTGGGGGGGGGGGGTGTGGTGCATTGGATAATACACTGGCATGAAGATTGGAGACGGAGCAGAAATATCAAAATAAAAATCTGCCTTTGTGGAAATTTGAACGACCTGGGTTCCTTCCAGTTGACCCAACTGAAAAAAAAACACATTGACATTAGTCTATGCATCATGATCACCTGTTGGATTGTAGGGTGTCTGATGAGGTATCTGGCTGCATGTCTCGCGAAAGTATCTTGTCTCGTAAACTCTCTAAGTACTTGCTGTAGAGGCTGTTTTTGTATTCTGCATACAAAGGCATAAAATAGCAATAACAAATTAAAAACTGAATGGATTGAAACTAAATGCATGAATAAATAGTAAATGGATGGTACAGAAAGAATGAAACAAGCTATGAGTAGTATAAGTGGAATTAAACACTTTACGCATAATTTAAGTAGAATGAGACAAAGCATGTATATATGCAATAGAATGATTAAATTAAATTAAGTAAAAACAAAATGCTTGCATAAAGTAGTTTTAGTTAGGGCTGCAGTTTTAACAAATTAATCAACTAATCGCAAAAAAATTAATCTAACTATTTCTGGCCTTTTTGAGTAATTTTCTATTAATTTTTAAACTTATATCATGATGTCAGGCAGCCATTTTCGAGGTAAACAACCTGGTGAACAACTCCAATGTGAAACTTTTGAGCGGTAATTTAAGCGACCATTTTGCATTTGCGGTAACTGCTGATGGAAAAATTCAAGATGGCGTCAAAACTAATTGTTCTGATTGCAATAAAACAGAGCTTGATTGACATTTTCTGTTCAATGAACGTACGTAGTGACTAAATCAGTGACTACATTTCCGGTTTACGTAATGTAGACCAAGTTAATCGAATTCAACTGATTTTTAATCACGACTATAATTAGAGGATTTATCGAAAAAAATTATTTTAATCAGCAACAGCCCTAGTGTTAATCAAAGAATGACTGGACTGACCTGTAGCACTAATGACATCCTTAATTCGACCAAGGCTCTTAAGCAGCTCCATTGATTTGCCCGTCAGCACGATCTCCCGCAGGACAGGCATGAGGAATCCAGCCGCTGTATCTGCCTTCACCGATATCATCTTTGGTGGAGACCGACGACTCAACAGAATGTCACTCGATGACTATACGATGCAATATACGATACAATATACGATGCAATATACGATACAATATACATACAATATACAATTATACATACAATATACAATGCAATATATACTATGCAATATACGATGCGAACAGATTCCATAAAAATTATTTTGATTAATTCTTTCAACACAGTTTATGCTTCACTAGATTTAACACACCGAATATGTAACGTGCAAAAACACAGTCGTCAATTGGTATATTCAGTTTCAAGAAAACAAATTACAACTAAAAATCCTACACCACCACTGCTGCTGCTGCTACTGCTACTAGTACTACCACCACCACCACCGCCGCCGCCACCACCATTACTTCATTGAAGCTCATTGACACAAACACAAAGTATAAACGCTGCAGCTTAGATTTAGAACAATGAAAATAATCGTCAATAAAGAGGAGTGAATTACAGATTAAGGTCCGTACAATACAAAAGGAGTATAAAATGTTTGTTAAGTTAAGTAAATCATAAAGCACCCGTGGGATGAAATTTTTATCGTTCTTGGCTGGTAAGGTAAAATCACAGGGGTGGGGGTCGCAGGTTAAAATGTGGAATAACTTTAGGTGGGGACAGAGAACACAGAACATGGAACACGTTCCTTAGCACAAAAAAGTAAAGTCCTATCCGGTTCCATGAGGAACATAGGGAGGCTCTCATCTCGTTTTCCATGGCCCTGAGCCAGCCATGGACGAATCCCAAGGTCCTGGACACGGGGCCAGTTTATCGCAGGACTTGCTGTTTACTTCCCAGGTTACGCCGGTACCAAATTATACTGCTTGGTGACAGAGGCACATGTGCGTAAACAACTTGCCCAAGGTCGTTACCCGGAGTCGAACCCGCAACCTCCCGCTCCGTGAGCGGACGGCCGGACGCGTTACCGGTCTGCCACCAGGTCCTTAGCACAGCCTTCAGTAAATTGGTATGAGCATCATGCACCACCTGATCCACCTCCGGCGAGTTAGGTGGAAGAGATCCAGCTCATATCATTCTCTGCAGAAGTCAGTAAAATCATTTCCGGACCTCTGTCATCGATTGAGAGTCCTCAGCAACCTGGCAGATGGCGCCAACAGGAAGACCGCACGATCTAAGTATTCAGTTAGCACAGGGAGCGCCTCTGAGTAGATTTCTTGAAGAGGCGCTATATAAATACTCTAAATAAATTTATAGGGCGTGTAAGGCTCCAAGACATCAATCTGGATCAAATTACTCAGTCATTAACCCTTAACCAACTGAGGGTATGGAATTCCCCATACCATTTACAACACTTTGGTCGGTAAAGGGTTAACAGAGCTACTGACCTGCGGTGGGTTCGGATTGTTGCTACCAGACGACGTCAACTCGCACGTAAATGAGAAAGCCTGATCCCAGAAGTTCTCGTCTGAAGACTGGACAGTTTTGTTTCTAAAACAAAAATAACTTTTCGAACGTACATGTTTGCCTGCATATATACAATTTATCAATTAAGAAGAATTATATGGCAACTCTCAAAGTTACTACTCAGTAGTGCTCCTGAGTCATGACCCAACCACACCTCAAAAGGACATTGTGCTCAGTAAAATGTGTCTAGGCGTCAGGTATAATGGTGGATCATTTCAACAGGAAAATTGAAATGCTCTCTGCAGATGGGCGTATTACAAATCTATATAAATAAAAATGTAACGGCGTACGCACCAAGCAAATCTAGGCGAACAGGATCTCCCAAAGTAACGGACCGATTCTTTTCAAAATCTCACCAAAACGTTCCATTCAAATACGTGCGTGTTCTTTGAATGCTTTTTCTTCAAAAACCGCAATCTTTAACAACAATAATATTTTATCAAATTCGTCGGCTATTTCACGTCGCCGCTAATCAACACAGTGACCAGACGAAACATAGAATGAGGCCGCGTGCCGTGACGTCATAAGCGAGTCGCATAATAATTTTCATTAATCCAAACACGAAAGCAGCCTTTCACCTTTCTTGGGCTCTATCCGCCTTGCTGTCAGGAAGGGACCGTGTGAGAAAGGAAAGGACCGGAGAGAGCGGGACGAAGAGGGTGGGGAGGGAGCGGAGCGATGTAGGAGGGAGGAATGCAGAGATGGGCAGGCGGAGGGGGAGGGAATGGGAGGGGGGAGAGCGGTGGGGAGGGGAAAGGGAGGCGAAGGGGAGAGGAGGGTTGGGTGAGGGGAGTTGGTGGGCGAGGGGGAGTGGGCGAGGGAGGGAGAATGGAGGCAGGGAGGGAAGGTTGGATGCTCTTTTCAGCCACAGCAACGCGTGGCCGAGTATGCTAGTTAATAATATATATGCAACGCATACTAAAACCAAATTGTCACCCTTCAACACTTAACTGGTAGGCAAAGTCCCTCTTTTCACTGTCTCAAGACCACTTTTCTCTCTCTTGGTCTCACGCATTGGGAGCACCTCTGATTAGCGTGCAGCGCGAGAGGCGCTATATATATTTAACAGATATAATACAATATAGACACAATACAATACTTTGATTCAAACTGTTGGAGCACGAATCATTGTTTAATTTCCGGATTAATGCTGCATGTTTTTATGTACGGTCAACTTAGTTCTATTTTCTGACAAACAATAGGTTTCGCAAGGTCGTCGGCTCCAACCTGCAAACAATGAATTCGTTGAAGCTATCGAGAAGCAGTCCTTTGAAGACCCAGGAGTCGATGATTTCAATGTATGGCCGACATGTTTTTATCCAGATCGACAACAACAGTGACATCTAACAGCAAACAAAACAACCACACACAGATTCAATGCTTTATGCACGGTAGATTGTCCAGCTATTTATTTATGTTGCTTATATAAACTGAACTTATACATAAGACCTTTGTAAAATTAGTTATATGTAACATGCTGCATTCTGCCAGGCTGAAGTGTTGATTAAACGAAAATTGAATTGAATGAGCCATGTAATGCTACACAGAAAATTGATCCAAGCTTCTAACACCCAGCGCTTATCAAACATTCTAAGCTAATGACTGGCAGAAACTTTATGGGGACAGAAGAGTGGGGTTAATAAGTTCAACAATTTATATAGCCCCCACTCCCTCCAAAGGAGGGAGTGGGGGCTATATAAATTGGGTTTCTGGGAAACCTACCCAGAGGCTCATCTACTCAATTAAATCACACTACACAATTAAAATATGCGCAGAACAATAACCATTCATGTACACAACATTGCAAGAAATTAAAACATGCACTAAAGTAAACAATAACCGCTCATTTACACAAGATTGCAAGAGATAACCAAACAAGCACTAAAGACATTTCAATATCTAATATGGCAAACGTCATATGTTACAGACAAAATGCACTTACGACAGCAACTTTAAATACCACAGAGAAGTGCTGCTAACCAGAACTCAATATTAGCAAGGTCATCACCCAGCTCCTCACCAACCTGTCTTTGGTCTTGAAGGTTCTGTCTGTCCAAGTCGATCAACATCTGGTAAAGAACGCTAAGCAACGTCAAGGCCTTCTGGGATACATTGGTCATGTGACCAGAAGACTGGATCCCTTGTTTGAAGACAAGATGAAGCACGTCAAGGTCTTTGAATACCGGAGATAAGTCATCTCTTACTGAAGACATTGTAACTGTTTCATCTGGATAAAGAACAAACCCAGCAGTGATGTATCTTTTACATGAATTAGTATTCTATTCTGAATGTATCCATAAATTAAGTATAACAAATTATTATTATTGTATCTATCATTGTTGCATTGTGACTGAATTTCTAATTCGAATGGTAAATAAACAAACTGCTCAAAATAAAACCATGTCCAATAAATTAAACGGTGCCATAGCATATCTTTATGGCATCCTTAATTCCTTATCACCATATGTCCACTTTTTTCCAGTAAGACAGAGGCTATTCAAGTAGGTGCCTCATAAATGCAAATAAAAAATATTAGCTTCTAGATTTTTTCAGCCACTCAAGTGAAATAAATGAGACATACATGCAAGTAAAACCCAACAACTAGGAGAATTTAAGGCAGAACAAACAAAAAAGACATTCATATAAACATAACAAACAAACAAGTCTGCATAAAAGACACCAGATTCAACACAAGTAAGAACACATGCATTAACACTGTTGATAAATCTAACAATCATAATTAATTTTTTATAAGTGATTAATTAATAGAATACTCATCTATTGACCGGTCAACATCAACAGCAAATTTCTAACAATCATGTCACTCTTCAAATGTATGATTATCTAATCATTCAAAGATAAAGAGATAATATTCTAATAATTCAAAGATAAATGGTCAATTAAAACAATTAATTTCATTTTAAAAGTCTTAAGCATGAAATATTTTGTTACTTTGTAAATAATTTCTCAATTACAAAAACAATTTATATTTAAACTAACCTTGCGTGCAAACAGTTTTTTCAATTTCAACCAGCCGACTGTTGAGTTTCTGCAGGAATTCAAACAGTGCCATGGCAAACGCCTGGTACGTACGACTGACAACTTCATGCGATGACGACGACGACGATGACACATTTGAAATGTCAGTGATAGTCGTATCGATAAAAACGCCAAACTTCTGGATGATGTTGCCGTAGTGCGCTAAATGCTTTAGAAATGTAGTCAGTGCATTCTGCAAATCAAAACAGAACAAATTGAACATAAGACACATTAAGACAGGATCATTCAAAACACAGAGAGGTCTTATGCCCAGTAAAATGGTATTCATGAGTCAAAAGAGCTGTACATTAATGAATACCAGCCACAAATTGTTTTCCTATTATTTGGGCTTTTCTCGCTTTATCAGTCAAAAATATTCAATTATAGCCAATGTTCTTTCAGCCATTTATGACCAAAGTGTATTAAACGGCATGGGGAAAATCCCATACACTTCGCCAGTAAAGGGTTAAGGCAGAAATTCACGGTACAGGCACTTCCCAGCTCAAGGCGTGGAAAGACTTTGTCGAGTTTATATGATCAGTTTAATCATTCTTGGTGTGCATAGCGTGAGCAGATAACACAGGCAAAGATGATAGGATCTCATGATCTGAAAGGAGAGTTCACGTAACTTAAATAAAGAGTAAGTCATATTGTTTTGATCTTGAACAAACGCCACTTTCAAGCAAATAAAATGCAATTTAACCCAAGGTTTGAACCCGGAGCTCCTGTAACGCTACGGATAACGGGCTGGAAAAAAGGTCAGCCGGGTTCAAAGGGTTAACAAGACTTACGTCTGTGAGATGACCAACGTGGATACGATCGTTTGGTCGGAATTTTCCGCCGTTCCATTCGAATACAAACAAATCCTTCGCTCCTGTTAGCATCCTGCAGAAATCACATAACATGCGTTACCTTAACACACATTTATATAGCGTAATATGCATTACCTTGTCACATTGTTTCATTAAACATCTTCAGGCTTAAGGTGTAGATGCTTTGCATGATCATAAAAGTATGTAAGCAAGTATAACCGAACTGAGGTGTACTAGCTAATTACGAAGAATATAACATTATGTAACTCAGGAATAATCATTCAGCAGCACAGAGTAAGAAGCGTACATTATACAGACATACAGCCAGACAAACTGACAGACAGGGATTTAGGTACCAGGAGTCCAGGACATGATGGAGCAAATACCTTACACAGTACGCACCTTAACTTAATCCATTGGCAGCCAGCGATGTTACTAATTGTTTTCATCGTTATTTAAGCAATTCAGTTACAACAACTGCAGAATCCTGAACATTTTGAAAAGTATTTAGGTAAGCATCATATTGAGTGTTCCATTATTTACATACTAATACATTGTCTCTGCGCAGTATTCAACTTCTCAAACTAAGTAAATTTGTTTCGCATTAGCAACTAATCATGTGTCAGCATGATCAAAAAATCTATACTGAAAGACATTGCAGTGCCACAGAAGGCATGATAAATTTAGAATATTTTTCCTTACCACAGAATTTCTCTCACAATCTGGTATTCAGTCACGAGAAATTTATTCGAAGAGGCATAGAGTAAGTTGATTCTCGATTGATAACTTTCCCTGAAAGCAGAAAATAACATTGATAGCTCAGAAGTCAATTTCTGGAATAGCTCTTGCAGTTACAGCTAAGAAAAAGCGGCCCTCGTGTCCTCCAACGTAGAAAAAGTGGCCCTAAAGTCAACAAAGGTTGGGAACCACTGATATAGTGACTCTAAATACATAGAGAAATAACAACACAAATACAACAACAGGGCTCTGCAGCAACAATCTACACCACCTTCTCAACAAGCGTTTGTGTAACCCTTAGTACTTCCCTTCCATGTAACTGAGTTGCGGTTTTGTCAACCTGTGTTATTTTTCACATTAAACGAATATACACCAACAATTCCGTTAAAATGGAATTGAAGCTCACCAATCGAGACTCAGGTTTGACGATCGGCTTGACGATTCCGTTTTCAGAACTTCACCGAGCCAATAGCGAGTGATAAGGTTCTCGTGAAGCCAGAGTTTACTTCCGACCGGTTTCGACTGACCAATCTCCGAGAACCCCCATCGCTCGAGATAATGCAGAGTCAATTCGGTATTTTCAATGCTTGTGGTTTTTGTCGTGGCTGCGGAGGCTGGTTTCTTAGAGACAGTGGTTGCCATGTGAACGGCATCTTCAGCAGTCTCCTCATCCTCTGACAAAGGCTGCAAACCATTAAAAAAGAAATAATTCAAGTGTGGGGGTGGTGGTGTAGTGGATATGTTCATTGCCCGACAGCCGAAGGGTCGCAGGTTCGAATCCACCTCAAGACGCCGCGTAAGAACCTTGGGCAAGTCCTTAACTCGCAATTGCTCAGCACTTCGGTGTGAAACTCCGATTCAGTGTCCACACTGTAGTCGGGAGCGCTTCTGAGTAGAACCTTGAAGGGACGCTATAACAAGTACACATATATACATACATACAAGACAATTTTAAACAGTTGAAAAAATAATAAATGCGATAAGAGAAACTGATTATTGATAAAGGCAGAGCATGGAAACAATGATTACCTCTGAAGGGAAAAATCCTGTTAGGTAGGGAGGACCGTAAGTGCAAGATAATCCCTATAAAATGGTGGGAGATCAATAATCGGTTGTTGAAAGAACAACAACAAACGTAGTAAATAAACCAAGACAAACGACAATGAATTTATTAATTCATGCAAGACCAGATATTATTTTTGCTATGTGTGCTTGTGTTAATTGCTTAAAGTGCTAGACTCGACAAAGAAACCTACTGTATATTGTGGACAATAAAAAAATCAATACATAACAATGGTCTTAAATGTTAAACAAAACAGAAGTAAACATGTCAATAAACAATTGCTACTCACTGGTGACTCCTCATCAAATCGCTGAACATTATCTTCTCCTTCAAGCAAATAAGCTCCCCAGTCAAATTCATCAACAGGTGCTGAAATAAAACAAAGAAGCACTCAGCTATTATACAAAAGCGAAACATTTTGCAACAATTATATTTGACAGTGACTGGTACAGTACTATATGCTGAACTGGCAAGTGCTTGAACACAATAGTTCTTACAATTACAGTAGTAGAAGCAACACAGCATCATATTTGAATGCACTTTGATCTCAATAAAATTAATTCAAACTGCTATATATCAAGCAATTTCAGAATTGCAAGTCAGTGTTCAGAAGTTTAGTCAAATTTCTTAAGGTCTGTCCATTCACGTATGGGAGCAAATTTCTGCAAGCGTAGGCTGTCAATTTTTAATTGACTTATTGCCAGTCAATTTTCAATTGACTGATGGCCAGTCAACTGTGGAAAGTGAGTTAATTTTTCAATTGATTAATGACCAATCATTTTTCAATTGACTTGTGGTCAGTGAATTTCTGGAAAAGGCAACCAATTTTTAATCGACATTAAATGCTCAGTCAATTTTCAGTTGACTTACAGTCAGTGAATTTCTTAAAGGTCAGTTAATTTCAATTGACTAATAGTCAGTTAATTTCAAACAACTTAAGGTCAGTGAATTTCTGTAATGTAAGTCAATTTTGGGAATTAAGGGAAGCGACATCAGAAAGAAAGCAATGGAGAAAACTGGTCATGAGTTCATGACAGTCGCTAGAGTTCAAGGAACTGAAAGCACAAGGTGACAAGGTGAAGTGAATTTTCAATTGACATGGAGTTAATAAAATTCTGAAAGTTCGATAAATGTTCTGGAATACAGTCAATTCTCCGAGGGTCAGTTTGTTGAGAATGAAAAGTGCCAGTCAGTAGATAATAATATAGTGACAATTTTATGTAACGGAGAAATTTAACATAATCACTTACGAGTTGCTTGGATCGCAGCCTTTTCTTCGTAGCAGGCATTGGTTGGAGATTCTGAGAGTCGAAGAAGAAACAGAAGGAGAGAGAAGTGAATATCAGTCTACAAGATAAAGAATTTCTATCAATTAATTAACTAATTAACAGCTAATTATAATTAATAACAACCTACAAAATAATGTCAAAAAGTGTCGACATAGGCGCTCTATAAATGTTTAGATACGATACGTCAAACTTCAGGTACCACAGATTTACGAAAAACGGATTCAGATGATACAACAAAAGTAAGACATGCCACCCCCATGGCCACCCACACGACATGAACAGCACAAGATAATAACATTGGCTGAAAACGTTTACTCACGTGACCCGATTCCCCTCCTTCAAATGCAGGTCTGTCCAGAAACTGTTCACAGAGTCGAGAAAGAGTCGCTGCTTTCTCGTCCTGACAATGAATCCTGAACTTGTCACTGATTCTATAAATAAATTTCATAAAACAACATCAATCACGCGTCAGTACCAAATTTGTAAAATAGTAGACCTACAGTATCACAACAACAAACACTCACACCTCTTAGTTCCTCGGTCTAGAACTGCTATGGCTCAGTCTCGATCATTTGTCTCAAATCATTCAATAAACAATTGGTCCTTCTCTTTGGAATGCCCTTTCTCCTTCTGTTCGCTCTTCACTTCTTTCTGTTAGTCTCTCCTCTGCTTTGTCTCTTCTCAAAACTTGTTTCTTCTCGAGGGGCCTTGCGCACTGGGAGCGCCTCTGAACAGTTCACCCTACTAGAGGCGCTTTATAAATGTTTAAATACAATACAGTCATAAGCTGTCTGCCTGAAGGGTTTTCTTCAAGATGCACTAGATAAATGCGAACTTTTGTGTACCACTGGTCTCAATATAATTGGCCAGCTGTGTGTTCATTATCAATGGCAAAATAAACTTGTTTCAGTTCAAATCCTTGCATAAATTCAAATTTAACTCAGAAACATTGTCCTCCCACTGACAAATAGATACTAGATCTCTAAAATACTGCTCACTTTGTCGCAGGGTTAGGTCTGTCCAGATTTGTTATCCTGTTCAGCAATATTTTGCTGTATTGCTGCACAGTGACCTTAATTATATTGTTTCACCTTGAGTATGCACGCTGGCAGCAGCTGAGCAACTTTGGCATTTACCCCAAGATATCTTCAGATCATAGTTCAAATCTTTCCCCTACAGCTTAGCCCAGACAAACTTGCTATATAATTACTCCGTGATATTACTCTACTCTTTAGAGCATCTACGGTGTTCTATATTTACCATTTTGCTTCTAGCATTGATTTGACGACTAAGTACTTACAAAATTATATGTTTGCTCTACAGAATCAGCTAGTCTCCCTCACAAAGCTTTTGGTTGATGCAGAGATATTCAGATGATTTATTTATAAGTATTACATTTAAATATCAAATAGAGTGACAGCAATAATTCTCCCATAAGCAATCATCACTTACCCCTCAATAATTCTCTTAACTTTGTGAGCATCAACATCCAGGAATCTGTGGAACTTGAAGTTTGATGAGACATATTCGGTTGATATGCCGAAATTTACGTCATCCTCCTAAATACAGATCATTTATAAACCAAAACCTCAGTTAGAAATGGGGCTTGAAACAGAACACTGAAATTATGCAAAGAACTGAGATTATGCTGTGTGAAATACCAATCGACATTTCACTTTAAAAAGCACCTAACAAGTTTACGAAGCGCATGTTTCTTCAGCTTCGAACTTTGTATTTATTGAATATATTCCATCATTCATAATTTATTTTCACCTGACCGTTTTACTTAGATCTCACGTTGATTACTTACTTACTGAGCGCATTGCCCCATGGAATGCGCTGATAGGTGACAGCGCTCTATTTTAGCCAAGTCGGTGGCAACCATAGTATTATTGTTTTGTAAAGGGCACGCAGTCTTCGGGGTTACCGGCTATTGTAATCGTAATCTTCAAATTCTAAAGAGCTACTCAAAAGCCAAGCGCGGGGCACCAGCTTATTCACGAGCGCTGCGTGAGTCAAAAGGGTTAGGGGCCGTCCATAAAGTATGTCATACTATTTTTGACCATTTTTGACCCCCCCTCCCCCTGTCACAAACTGTCACACGTCTCTGACCCCCCCCCCCCCCTAAAGTACGTCACACTTTCTCGGACCCCCCCCCTCTAAAGTATGTCGCACTTTAGATTTTTTTAAAATTAACACCTCATTCAAATTTAATCTAAAACACACTTCACTATTAAACTGTAACGTTTCCACTTAAAAGAACTATCACATTATTAAAATGACTTTAATAGTAGAATAGTTAATTGTCAACAGTTGTCACAGTTATTAATTGAAGCAGTAACTCAATGTAGATTGAATTTGAAAACAAAAATTGCAAAAATTAGACTAGACAATTATATAATACACATCATTTAAAAGAAGTAAATGTGTGACGTCACACATGGCGTGACCCCCCTCCCCCTGTCACAAACTGTCACACTTTCTTACACCCCCTCCCCCCCCTCGAGCGTGACGTACTTTATGGACGGCCCCTTATCCGTAAGAGTAGTAAAAAAATAGTCCAAAGGTGGTCCGGGTCGCAGCCAGATAATCATAATCAAAATCTGCAAACTTCTAAAGTGCCACCAGTTTAATTATGAGCGCTGCGTTGAGTCAGAGGGGTTGTCCGTACGACGACTAGTGTACAGAAGGTCCGACTCCGGTTGCAAGAGCATCAGAGGAGCAGCTGCCAAGGCGACCCGTATCGTCTGGGTCGGGAATTGGAAAGCGGAACATCAGATACACTTGAATGCTGGTTTACTGAATGCAATATTTAAAAAATAATAAAATCATAAAAAGTTTAACCTCAAATCCGGTAATCAGGTGAATAAGATTACTCGTCAAAGATTCAACTTCCTTAGAACGCGCCATTCTGTATTTCTGTTGCTCGGATATTGGGTTGAACGAAACACCTGGCTTTAACTGGAGACCGAAATATTCAATATTGTCTTCCAAGAAAGAACATCAAGATAATTGATGTTTGTAACTGGTAATATTAATAGAGATCCCTGCACAAAGCTTAATAGATTTTTCCCCAATATTTACCAACTGCGGAGTTGCCTACTTCTTAAAAAAGCAAGTACTACAATTTATAGTACAAATAATAATTGTAAGAAAAAACCTGTATAGCTCTAGAATCCCACGAGATGTTGTAAATAACAAAAAGTTACATTCTAAACTACGAATTAAATATTTATCCAATATAATAATCACACAATTGTGATCGAGTTGACAGAATAATGAACTATTACTTACTTACTTACACACTTACTAAATAAAAGAACTTATATAATATTTAGGATCTACTGGATTCGTTAAATATGGCGAGCACCAAGTTTATGTCAAACTTGCTTTCTAAAACACTTGTTAGAAATTCAGCCAGGTAAATATTTTAACGAATAGTTTAATTGTTGATTTGCGAGATATAAAAATTAACTTGTTTTTTAAATCATGTATGTAGATTCACAGTCTAGTGGAATTTTCCTGTTATCGCTCACAGTTTCATCATCGTGGTCTTCTATTAATTATGTGTCAAGGTCTATACACAGCTAAGAATGGTACACAGAGTCCTTGATTATGTGCTTACTTCTTTTTCTCCGAAAATGGTTTTGGCTTGACACAGAAAATACTGCGTGTTGACGTGGAACAGCAGCCAACAAAACAAGCAGCGTAAGAAGAGGAAAGTCGTAGACCGCACTTTTGTATAAAATAATGGCTCTTCATCAAATATGATGCCGCAGTTATAACATAGGTATTCTATTCTATTTACACAGCACCTCCACAGTACAACACAATCAGAGGCTCATCAGTTGTTTACATTTATTTTTTCAGATTAAAAAATGGCTTTTGGCGTTCTATGTCAGAAAGTGTCGCTACGAATTCCTCGATACACGGTATCCCATTGACGCAGCCAGTTTCTTGGATACCCACTCCTACATATGTATCCAGCGTATCTGGTCACCAGCAGGAGACTCAGGTCACCGTTCTGGACAACGGACTTAGAGTCGCCTCTGAAACAAAGTTCGGACAATTCTGCACAGTGGGAGGTGTGGTTGATTATAGCAGTTTAAGTTTGATCAATAGTGATAACTGACCGCCTTTGTAAATGCAACGTGCCTCTTACGTAGCCTTAAAGAAGAGATGTGCGGTTAAGTCTCTGTTTTTGTACTTCTTCCGAAATATCCTTAACACGTTCACCGCCTACACGCCATGATAAATGACTGGATTCAGTACGAGTTAACTCATACTGGGCGGTGAACGTGTTAAATCCTGGTGACCACTGTCTGAAGAATGTTGTTGGTGGCCGAATTTGGCATTTAGCAGTTATTTATTTGTTTACTTATTTATCAGGCTTATTGCATGCAAGTAGAGGAAGCCTGGGACAAGACAAATTATATTAGCCGGTATTTATACACTCAGTGAGTTGCATATGGTATGCTAGTAGTAGCACTCTATTGGATCGAAGTTCAGCAGGCTTAAGCCCGCAAATAGATCCCTTTTACTTTAGACCCCATAAACTTATTGGAGGAAACCTAGGAAATTGTGAATGTCAGATTGAAAAACCATGTTCAGTCAGTATAATATTATGACCAATGTAAAGAAAGACAATGTAAAGCTTTAGCATTGTTACCAGTTTTTGTTGTATTTTTTCATGGTAGAATATGAAGCAGATTTTTTGAACTGGCAACCTATATTATGGCTCTGGTCATTGCCATTATTTCCATGATGTTAGTCAATGGTCACTTTGAGTTAGATTGCAGTTAAAAACAAGAAACCTTTGACGTTGCTAGGTTGAATTATGTGATAAAGCTATGCTAATATCTAGATATTTGTTCATTGAAAATATTAGGAATTAAATTAAAAGCGTATGAACTGACATCTTTTTTTAGTTCTTATCGACTCTGGTTCGAGATATGAAGTTCATCACCCGAGCGGTATCAGTCATTTTCTGGAGAAGTTGGCTTTTGCTGTAAGTTGTATAAATCAGATGAGTTGTCCAGTGACTTCTGTCAATCTGAATATGCTAACAAACTGAAGTTTCTGACACTAACTTGATAAACTGATTCTCATCACTGCCTCTGTTGATTATTAGGTAGCCTTAGTAGAACTCTTCTTTCATCCAGACTTGTATCAGCTGTTGGAAGAGAATCATCTGCATGATTCTTGCTCCTAAATATCTCTGACTTTATGCGTAGGCCTTTCTCTACAACCTCTGATTGTTCTTTGCATTCTATTGACTGTGTGTAGTTGCAGTTTAACGTCACTGTGTGGTAATGAAGACCATTAGCGACGCCCTTCTCCTTTATTCAGGTTTGGGACTGGCACTGGCAGAGTGCAACCAGTGGCGAAGTTTATCTTTATCCCTTGGGCCGATGATCTGCTCTGACGCAATGCTAGGCATTTGCTGTGGCAGGGCTGCTTGGATTGCCTCCCCAGCCCCATTATGGGCTAAACTTTGTCTTGTGTCTTCTAAGTCATTTCTGTGTCTATGATGCTATGTACAGAATAATCTGCTGCAAGGAGCTTCTTACGAATTTCTCGACACAAAAACGATGCAGTTCTTACTTTTGTGCTGTGGTATAGCATATCGCAAAGTTGTCATATCAAGGTTTGCCTAATTAATAATTATGTGATCAAAAAATGAGAATCTGAAGAGCAAGAGAGAAGTCCGTCTTCTCAATACCTTTCTTTTTGAGTAGAGATGCTATATTAATTTATGTGATTGATTGATTGAGCAAATAGCAGAAAAATGCGAAAAATGAGAAAAGAGCAATTTATAACATTTGTCTTTTCCAGTCCACTTCGACGTTCGACAGCCGTGATGCGATCCTACAGAAGCTGGAGCAGCACGGCGGAATCTGCGATTGTCAGAGTTCCAGGTACGTGTATTCCAGAATGACTACTATCAAGAATCTAAGCTGTTGATGGCAGCCAGAGGTATGGAACGTTGGTGACGTATATGCATGCGTGTATGTATAATATAGACTTTATATAGCATCTTGCAATAACCTCACAAAGCCATCATTTTCTTATGACATGGGTGCCCACTGTCCAGCCCTCTTCCTCATGGTCTGATGATCCGCCCACCCGACAGTGTACGGTCTGTATACTAGTTATAGAGCTCTAAGTCAGTTAGGGGGTGCAGAAATCTTTAAATGATTTCTACCCTGGCACAACCCCTTTCTTATGGTTGAAAGTCTATTATTCTAACTGGTAGACTGTTGTAACCCCTTATGTGGGTAATGCGTGAATTGTGAAATGGTCTTTTATGTTGGATAACAAAGCATATCATAGACACCCTGTAGAACTCTGCCAGGTGCATGTTGCGAACACAAATGTTGCTGGAGCTCATTAAGAGATGCAGAGTCATCTGTGAGTTAATTAATGCTGAGTTACTTGGAAATGTTGTCACTATTCTGGATGTTGAATGATGTTTCCAGAGATACGCTGATCTACGCTGTCTCGGCCAGTACAGATGGTCTTCCAGTTGTCGTTGACCTACTCTCCGAGGTTGTTCTGCGACCCAAGGTCACCGAAGATGAGGTATGCTAAGTGACTTTAGTATGATTTAATTTGCAGTTATTCTATAATGAATACTGGATAAGGAATAATGGTTGTAACTGCTTTTATTACATATCTGACTAATCAAACTGTGTGTCCTAAGTCTCTCAAGTATTTTTTCGTTTGCCATGGCCAGGCTGGAGTGATTGAATGAATGAATAGTGTGATCAACAGCCATGGTCCATGCATATATCATTCATTTGCTCAAAAACACTTGACAGAGGGCCAGAATGTAGAACTGTGAAGAGTTGAAAATGGGTATTGTTTGCACTTTGACACCTAGTCCTATCCTAAAGTAAGGGCATATTTATGTGGTGCATCTTCAGGAAAACTCATATGTGCTTCCAACCTGAAACCCAACTCTGATCAAATGGAAATTTTCTTCAATTGCTGGAAAGACAGTCAGATATTGTGCATGAAACTGATGTGAGAAGTCTAAAATGAGGCTGAAATGCTTATTTTCTGTTTGTTTCTTGGATTGAGCTTTGGGTATGATAATAATAATAATAATAATAATAATAATAATAATAATAATAATAATAATAATAATAATAATAGTGACAAGTTCTATCGTGCCATGTTGTGCCCATGTTGCTATGAGGGCAGTATGACAGCTTGTGGCCTTTTTAATTAATCAGAAAGAATGAATAAAATTAAAACACTTTAAGCTAACGTTTGATGTTTGGTTTGCGCGTTTTCTTAGGTTGAAAACTGTCGAACTGCTATTTCTTTTGAGCTGGAGACGCTTGATATGAGACCGGACCCAGAGCCTCTTCTTGTCGAAATGATTCACGCTGTGAGGCTCTTTAGTTTTAGCTAAATTGACTCCGTGTTGACCACTGTGATATTTCTTAAAAAATTACTGTTGGATATGTAAACCTTTCTTCTTAAGCACTGACTGCTTTAGCGGTACCGGTACTTAATTTTATTTAATATAATTTTGGTTGATGTTCAGTCAGTTCCGCTCGACTTCTTACATTTGTTTTTGACCCATCTTCAACCAATCAATCAGAATTTATATAGCTCCCTTTCAAGATAGCTATTCGGGGGTGAATCAGTTGACTTTTGCTCACGTGGTGTTGTTTGGTTTTTATGTTTATATTTAACAGTTTTGCATACAGTTTACATTTTGCTAAGCTGTTTACAGGTACCTTCACTCACTCTGAATTGATCTGTATTTGCTTGACTTTCAAATAACATGGCTAAATGTACTCAATCTTAGAACTTCTACGAAACCATTGCAATAGTGCACCAGGCATCGAACGATGAAGCTCCTGAGCTGAATTGCACTCTGATCAAGATGTTTTTGCGCATAATGGCAGCATGATATCTGTCAAGAGAGAAGATGTGTGCGTTGCAGTGTCTGTCCAATAAGACAGAAGGACATGCTGAGACTCACTGAGAAACTTAGATCTAATTTTGCTGGCTTAGTGGGGAATCAGGGCTCTTTTAGCATGTGCAGTTAAAAGTAGTAAAAAGGCGTTGTCATCAGTGCTTAAAGTGTAGAAAAAGAAGTGCCTGGACACCCTATCTTTTTCCACTCTGTGCTGGCCATATTAGCGGCAGGACGGTTGCAGATTTGAAAATAAGTGCACGGACGCCATCCATGACCGTCCAGCCACACGCTAATCCCTGATTGTCATCCGATTTAGAGCAATTTACCATGGAGAATGGGAAGGAAAGAAGTGGCAGCCTTCAAATATAACATCCTGGCTAAATTGGACTGACAGTTTTATTATTTGCTTGCTGTGAAAGGTTATCACAAAGTACTGTCCCCCGTTGCATATTTTAGGCCGCCTTCACAGATAACACCCTGGGTCTTCCGAAGATCTGTCCTGTGGAAAGCGTAGGCGCCATCAATCGAAAGACGATCTTGTCTTACCTGCATAATTACCACACACCTGAGCGAATCGTGCTCGCAGGTAAGCTTGTTGACTGATACCAAATTGGATGACAGTTTTATTATTGTTGGCTGGAATTTTCTTAATTTTGATTTTATAGTCTGACTGACTTGGTTTGAGGCAACATCTTGTTACATTGAATATGTACACAGCTGAGTTGGCAAGAAAAGCAATGTGATAAGGAATTCTTAAGGTGCATTTTCTAAGGAATTCTTATGGTGCATTTTCTAAGGAATTCTTATGGTACATTTTCTAAGGAATTCTTATGGTGCATTTTCTAAGGAATTCTTATGGTACATTTTCTAAGGCATTCTTATGGTGCATTTTCTAAGGAATTCTTATGGTACATTTTCTAAGGCATTCTTATGGTGCATTTTCTAAGGAATTCTTATGGTACATTTTCTAAGGCATTCTTATGGTACATTTTCTAAGGCATTCTTATGGTGCATTTTCTAAGGAATTCTTATGGTACATTTTCTAAGGCATTCTTATGGTGCATTTTCTAAGGCATTCTTATGGTGCATTTTCTCTCTTTGTGTTCTTTAAGGTGTTGGTGTTGAGCACAGTGACCTTGTTGCGTTGGCCAAGAAGTCGTTCACGAGGGATCCGACGTGGATGGATCCATCCCTCGACTTTGAACGGAAGAAGAGCCGTGACCTTTCCATTGCCCAATACCGCGGTGGAAAAGTGGAGGTAAGTAAAACCCAGATACGGGAAAGTAATTGAGTTCTATTCTAGTCGATTCTAGACAAGAGAGATTAAGATCTGCAATTTGCATGTACATAAAACACAGCTGGAAGGCATTAGAGAGCAATTGTTGCTATGGTAACACTTAAAGTTAAACCTTCTCTTACTGTGAACTATTTCAGTTTATAATTATCAGTGTTGTCATTTGTAGCAACAATGCAAACGATAGATCACGCTAAGTTATGTCAACTTTCATATCTGGTACTTCTATCAATATATCTGAACTTTTAACCCTTTACCCGGTCATTTTTCCTGTTAAGCCCGTGTTTTCAGCGGATATTCTCGGAGCAAACGGGTAAAGGGTTAAAGTAATTTTCAGTTCTTAATGTCAACAATTCCGTCTGATCCAAAGGATGTTGTAGGAGTCGAATTTAGTTGTCGACAGCCATGCAAGGTGCCTATCGTCACGTCCTACCACTGAGTTTGCCAACGACTTCTGCCGAATGAAGGTCGAATGGACCTTTAGGATTGTAGCGGGAAACAATCCCACGTCCGTGACGTCTTCGTGTCATAGCGTTTGCCATTGTTTGTATGTGCACTTGTTATAGCGCCCCTTCAAGCTCTCTCTACTCAGAGGCGCTCCCGAATGCAGAGCGGACACTGCATCGGAGTTTCACGCCGAAGCGCTGAGCAATTGTGAGTGAGGGATTTGCCCGAGGTCCTTACGCGGCGAGGTGGATTTGAACCTCGAATCTTTCGGCTCCAAGGCAACGACTACACCACCACGCCCCATTACCCTATACCCTCCAGTTTTTGAATGTTAGAGACACTGTTGGTGTTTGCAGTTAACAAAAGACTTGTCTGACGTGAGTCTCGGACCGACTCCGATGCCCGAACTCGCGTATTTTGTGATCGGACTCGAAAGCTGCTCGCACCGGGATCCCGACTTTGTTGCATTCTGTGTTCTGAATATGATGATGGGAGGCGGAGGGTCGTTTTCCGCCGGTGGACCCGGAAAGGGAATGTACACACGACTGTACCTTAATGTTCTTAACAGGTAGCTAAAGTTGTTGATATTATGTGCTGTGGTTTGTTGACTGAAAAGAGATTTATCACCAGAATGCTGTATAGATGACTTGTTTCATGATAGCAATATTTTAGTAATTTCATCAACTTGTGATTTAATATGCACCTTTTTAGTATCAGTTATTACTTCGATGTATTAAAATAACAATGTTTTATGTCCCATTTAGCGCTTGCATTCATGAGGAGAAGTGACGAAAATACTTATTTACTGATGGCCTATCTGTAGTTCTCATTTATTTATTAATTCATTAAGAAAATTCATATAGCATGCCTTCAAGATTTCTACCGTGCTTATCTAATTGATGTTAAAGTCAATTTGTTCAAACAGTCACCAAAAGACCATGTGGATAGTGGTGTGTGACTGTGTATGTATTTTTTGTTTTATGTGCATGTAAATGTGTGCTGATGTCTATGCAGGTGTGCACTGTGTGTGTCTGGAATTTTCCGCTTAAAATTTGCTATCATTTCGTTTTGGATTGTGTACTTTGGTGTTCAAGAATTCTTTTTGGATTTTGGAAGTGACTATGAAAACTGTCCACATTCTCGGTACATAATTTATGGTATTGTTTATTTTGAAGATTTCATTGGATTCACAATGCCACTGCGTACAACCACGCCTACAATGACAGCGGACTGTTCTGCATCCATGCCAGTGCCAACCCATCGAGTGTAAGACGCTGTTTGGACATTTGTACGCTTGGTGGTGATTGTGATTGGTTGGTTTGTTTGTATGTGCACTTGTTATTGCGCCCCTTCAAGCTTTCTCTACTCGGAGGTGCTTCCGATGCAGAGCGGACACTGCATCGGAGTTTAACGCCGAAGCGCTGAGCAATTGTGAGTGAAGGACTTGCCCAAGGTCCTTACGCGGCGAGGTGGATTTAATTTAGTTTCAAACGGACACATGGCAGTATGATTGAAATTAAGAGTTTGAACGGAAGCCATTCAAGGCACTCTTGTAGTCTACTGTCCTACTTCTCATTTGACCAATGCCATTTGAATGGAAGGTTGAAAGGACCTTTGGAAGGGTAGTGGGAAGTGATCCCTTGGGAAGGGTAGTGGGAAGTGATCCCCTTTGGAAGGGTAGTGGGAACTGGGAAGTGATCCCACATCCGTGCACTCTTTGTGCCTCTAATGTCCTTCTCCATAACTGATGCATGACATTGATGATTATGAAGGCAACATGTAATGTAGGCTGCGGTTATAGGTGCTTGAACTGATCTTCTGATGATCATGACCAATCCTAAGTGATCTATTTTTGCCTTTGCTGCGTAACAGCTGCGAGAGCTAGTGGAGGTGATTGTTCGTGAGCTCGTCAACACTCAGCACGGCATCTCGCCCTCTGAACTGCGCCGTGCGAAGACGCAGCTACAGTCAATGTTGCTCATGAACCTCGAGGCGAGGCCGGTCGTCTTTGAAGATGTCGGCCGACAGGTCCTTGCAAATGACAGAAGGCTACAACCACAGCACTACTATGACCTGATCGGTAAGAAATGCTATTGCCAAAGAAGGCAAATCATGAATGAGCATTTATGTTATCAGATTTTTTGTTCTCACATGCTAGGCTTGGTAAAGGTGAACTCAGTTGCGCACTTGAAGTGTGGCTTAGTTCAAGATGCTGAACTCTTGTTCCCTCGCTTACGAACATCTATTAACCCTCTACCGACCAAAGGTATAGGATTTCCCATACCATTTACTACACTTATGATTGGTAAAGGATTAACCCTTTAATGCCGGAGGGTATAGGATTTCCCATACCATTTACTACCATCTCGGCATTAAAGGGTTAAGCATTGGCACTCTATTTCAGGTGCTAGCCCTGGAATGGGGTCAATGTTGCGCTCCGCCTAGCGCCTGGTAGTGATGACTATGTTCCTTGACAACTTAACCCTTTGACTTGCCGTTATGTTTTTGCGCGAAAAGGTAAAAATCGCCATATTTTAGTGTAACTTTGCAGATTAATTACTCAAAGGGTTTAATGTAAAGTTTTATGTTGTACTCACATAAAAGTATGAATTTCCATTAAAAAAACATTATTTTCAAGTACATTCCTCCTCTGCTTTTAATGCTGAGGCTGCAGGTTCCTGTGAAATGCAGCCCAACAAGCAACCGGACAAAGACGAACGCGGCATTTTTCGCAGCCAAACCGAGTTTCACGTCTGCTTAGCGATGTCTTTTTACGACCAACACAACAGAACTGACAGCGTCCCTTGGCAATCCCCAGTGAACGCAAATCTGATATGTTGTGTCCACTTGGAAGAAGAGACACAACTGGTGTGCTCACTAGTCGACCACGCTGTTTTCGAGATGTGTAGTGATTCACCAGTTGATCAATCAACTGGCACCGGAACATCAGCTGGTCTACTGGATGGTACACCATTGGTGGATGAGTGTAATTTCTGTAGCTGTGGATGTACAGAATGTATGCATTGGTAACTGCTAAGTCCACAAAGTGAAAGAAGAGTCGAATCCACCAACGTTTTGATTTCCGGTCAACGCCATAGTAACCCTTGAGTTGATCTGCCAGATCTACTCCGCCCATGTAGCGATTGTAGTTACTGACAATGTTTGGACAAGGAACTTGCACAATTGAACCATCAGCATTCTTCCTGTTGACAGATGTCGTAGCTGGCGTATAAGCATTTGACACCATGTAGACTGGCTTCTTGTCTTTCCACACAATAGCTGTTATGTTGTCCTTGTGCCGCTGAATGGTATCGCCTCGTTTCAGTTTCTTCAGTAGTTGCTTGTCACCCAATTCTTTGGGAAACCCTTTTCTATTTGTTCTGTATGTTCCACACAAATAGATGTCATGCTCAGCTAATTCAGTCAGTAATGGAATGGATGTAAAGAAGTTGTCCATGTACACAATGTGATTCTTGTTCGACATATTTGGCACAAGAAGATCAGTAACCACACGGTGACCTAGTCCTTTGCTGGCGTCTCCTTCTTCTTCCTTCCCAGTGTACATCTGAAACGTTTTGACATAGCCACAGCATGAACAGGAAGCACACCATATTTTGAACCCTCGCTTGATCGGTTTCATCGGCATGTATTGTTTCATGGTGCAACGTCCCTTGAATCGGACCATGCTTTCGTCTACCGAGATATTTTGTCCGGGATAATAGTTTTCATCAAACGTATCCTGCAGTTTCTTGATTAGTGGTCTAACCTTGAATAGCCTGTCATGACCCGGATCTGTTCGTGGTGGGTTTCTTCCATTTTCAACTAGGTGCATGTTAGACCAGAGGTACCAGAACCTTTTAGAAGACATGACCTGTGCGAATTGTGGAACAGACAAAACCCAATGAGAACTCCAGTAACTCTCTATTCGTGGTAAACGGTGAATAGCCATACCCAGCACTAGGCCAATGAAAGCTTTCATTTCACCTGTGGTAACATCGTCACCTCTAACGGCATTTCTTTGCTCAGCATAGCGTGTGGTCTCTGTAACAAGTAATTGCCACAACGTGTCTGGGAAAAGAAGATCAAAGTAGTCTTTAGCTGCAGATTCGGGTGACATGTAAAGGAAAGGACCATGGTCTGCATCGAATGCCTTTGGTGCATTAGTTGACCGGAACTTCTCACTCCACCCGTCGTCATCTTCATCAGAATCCACATCTTCATTTGCTGAAGATTCATCATCGGTGCTCTCTTCCGGCGATGAATTTGGGGCAGCCCCGCTGACTAAATCTTCAAGGTCACCATCCGTATCATCAGGATCAATAACGTCACTCACATTTCCATCAACAGGAACAGAATTCGACAAAAAAAATCGAAGATGTCGACCATTACCACTTGCCGATTTACCGTAAAATTTGCGTGTCTCCATTTGCATTTATTTTCATAATAAAAGCCGGCCTTGACCTTGCAATCTCGCGAAATCTCGTTGCGATACGAGAGTCCGAAACAACAGTAAGTAAATACCTTCATTGGACGCAATTGCGCCTTAAAGCGCGGTCGCAATACAACTGCATAGGCCAGCGCGCTTTAAAGCGCGCTGGCAAGTCAAAGGGTTAAAGACTATCTCATTGACGGACAAAAGATTAATAATCCTGTCAAAGGATTAACGGGTTTATGCACCTTTCAGCTGAAAGGTGCATAAACCATTAAACCTGTGTCTTTTATAGCTGTGGTTCGAATGAAAGTACTTCCAAATATATTGCCTTCTTGTGGCGCTATATAAAAATCCTTAATAATAATTACTATATGTGTCCTGCCTATACAATGGATGAATAAGTGGATGGGTTTTTTTTGTTTAAAGAAAAAATAACGTCGGCAGATATAGTGCGAGTGGCACGTCGTATGCTGCAGACGAAACCGTCGGTGGCAGCACTTGGCAATATCTCGCAGTTGCCACGATACGAGGACATCCAGACGGCAATCCACAGCAAGGATGGACGCATGCCGACGCGATTTTCCCTCTTCCGATGATGATGATGATGATGATGTCGTTTGATCGAATTAGTATCGTGAGATTTCCTCATAGTTTCACTTTGAACGATGGCCAAATGATACTGATATATAAATGATACTGATATATATGTCAAATTTTGGCTTTGTCAAATGGTCACTGGAGTTAGAGACAGATTAGTTTGATATTTTGTTATCAATTGCGAATGTTGAGTCAATAAAATGGATGAAGTATTGTGTGAAGATAATATATGTATTGCAACTTATGACCATAGAATTGGAGCTAACATTGTGCCATAGCTACAGACGCCGATATGGAAATATTTACGACACGCATTTAACAGTTCAGATTCGTATACATCTGACAGCCACAATTTGCATGAGATTCTCCGTAAATGAAGCCTGTTGTATACCTTTATATAACAGACACTTGGCACCAGGGGCAGACCCAGGGGGCCAATCCGGCCATGGCCCCCATTTAGAAATGCCCATGTATTGTGCCCCCCCCCCATTTGGTTTGAAGAAGGTTATAATTTGGTATCATTTCAAGGATTTCGACTTGATGACTGGAAAAGAAAGGTCATCAACTTTTTGGGTGGATGAAATGGTATCGTTTTGCCGAAAATTTGGCCGGACGACTAAAAAAAGGTCAACTTTTTTGGCGGATGGAATGGTATAATTTTCCTGAAAATTTGGCCGGATGACGAAAACAAATTCCCAGACCCAAGGCCAAGAATTTTTGCCACCCCGTCCGAATTTTCTGTATCCGCCCTTGCTTGGCACCATTTGCACCCGCAGCCCTATACAAGAGGGAGCACCTGCCCCACCCTGGAAAATTTGTATGCTTATTTTTAACAACTTTTTATTATTTCGTGCCCTTAGAACTACATAGTTCTATGTCCACTTTTTGCGAAACTGAGAAAAACGAATTTTAAGATTTGGTGACGAAAATGTTTTTTCCTGTTTCATTGATGGCGATTAAATTTACATTTTCGGACAACACTGTTTTTCCCTAGTATGATCATAATGTTTATTTTGATCATAATTTAAATTTAATATGAGTAATTTATATATAATTATGGCAGGGTGACAATTTTTGTACAATTTTTGGACATAGAGCAGTATAGCATTAATAATATCGCGATAATAGACACAGAAAATAATAAGATTACGTACTATGTCCACTAGTGAGGAGGTTAAGGTCCAAAAATGCAGTGCATTGTGCATCTTGTGGATAAAAGCAACAAATTTTTACAGCTTCAAGACAAACATATTTTAAAACTTTTCAGCCAGAGGCATCAAAAAATTCAAATGGGAACATACTTAAACAGATGGTTGAAAGTATGCTAAAAATGCACATGCTCTAGAGTTGATATGCAGCTCTAAACTGCAT
This sequence comes from Lumbricus rubellus, assembly GCA_945859605.1. Taxonomy (NCBI): domain Eukaryota; kingdom Metazoa; phylum Annelida; class Clitellata; order Crassiclitellata; family Lumbricidae; genus Lumbricus; species Lumbricus rubellus. The sequence continues at coordinate 40,668,208 of OX243815.1, read as the reverse complement.
TTAGATGCAGAATATGTGGTCTTTTGACAACATGAAACATTACTAATCTGATTTAAACATTATACATTGTGGAACAATTGATACAGAACAAGTATACTATGAAAGTATGCTAAAAAATGACATTCCAGAGCCGAGTTGCAACTATTTATAGCACTAATATGCAGAATATGTGGTCTTTTGACAATATGAAACGCTACTAAACCGATTTAAACATTACACAGTGTTGGACAATTGATACAAAACAAGTACACTATGAAAGTATGCCAAAAATTCACATTTCAAGAGCTGATACGCAACTCTTTATGAACATAGATGCAGAATATGTGGTCTTTTGACAACATGAAACATTACTAACCTAATTGAAACATTACACATATGCATACTTGTGTGGAACAATTGATAGAGCACAAGTATACTATTCAAGTATGCAAAAATTCACATTTCCAGAGCCGATACATGAACTCTTTATGCACATATATGCAGAATATGTGGTATTTTGACAACATGAAACAATACTAACCTAATTGAAACATTACACATATGCATACTTGTGTGGAACAATTAATAGAGCACAAGTATACTATGAAAGTATGCAAAAAATTCACATTTCCAGAGCCGATACGCAACTCTTTATGCACATAGATGCAGAATATGTGGTATTTTGACAACATGAAACAATACTAACCTAATTGAAACATTACACATATGCATACTTGTGTGGAACAATTGATAGAGCACAAGTATACTATGAAAGTATGCAAAAAATTCACATTTCCAGAGCCGATACGCAACTCTTTATGCACATAGATGCAGAATATGTGGTCTTTTGACAATGAAACATTACTAACCTAATTAAAACCATACACATATGCATACTTGCTAAAACTGCACTTTTCCAGAACCGATATGCAACTCCATATTGCACTTAGATGCAGAATATGTGGTCTTTTGACAACATGACACATTACAATATACGGTTGCAATATAGTCGTGTGGGGTAGCACAATGTTCTGCACACCAATACAACTTTAGAACTTGAAGAGTACTTTCAGCAGATACCAAATATTTACTAATATCAGTGATGCATTTGTTTCTGTCATGGAAGAAATAACATAAAAATAATGTCATAAATAGACACAATGTCAAAATTCCAGTTGTAAAACAGGTCTTTAACATTTGGGATTTTTCCTATAAAAATGCATGCTGGCACCACAATTTTTAGAAAATATTTGATTTACATTTTGTATCACTAGTACCAGGTAATTAAATAATAATAATAATAATAATATTAGTTAGGCGCTAGATAAGTCCCCGAGGGATCCTGTGTACCTCGGGGCATTAAAAAAAAAATAGTAATAATAATAATAATAAGATGATTTATATAGCACGATAGCTCAGCCAAGGCCAAATGTCAGTTTAAATATGCTGTCATTTATTTCTATCACTATTTTAACATAATGTCAAAGTGCTTTCTCTACAAAATTGTCCAGTTATTCACGATCTGCCCGTCGGTTGTCTCATTAAGATAAAATTTTACCCTGACAACCAGTACTTGTGACAATAATTCCTGGTAATAGTGTAAAGACCCGGCCTTCGAGCTGTCTTACTTAGCGACCCAGCACGCGGGTAACTAAGCGCTGAAAGTTAGCGGGGACGTACGGATTCGCGTAGCGACCGATACGTAGAACGCACGATTATATTCAGTACTTTCTTTTCGTTTTCCGGTTCGAGTTTTAGGCTGACATTTTTCGTCACATGGCGACTTGTTTTAGAATTAAGGCTATTCCGAGTGGTTATTGTTTGTCTTTAATAATATCTACACGTCGCGAGTGACGGGGATAAGTTGCGTGTTTGTTGACATCTGTTGTGGTGAAGTTTCAAGCCAAAAATGGCAACAAACAACTTAAGTCCCTCCCACGACACAATGTACAGTTATGACCCTTCGTATGGTAACGGTAATGATTACGCCCATGAGACGGAAGAGGGAACAGCGACGCACGGTGAGATAGACCACTGGAATATGTTAGCCTCAGAGGAAATGGCCCGATCGGAAGAGCAATTAGGATTAATACAGTTGGCGAACGCCGCCCTCGGGTCAGCCTATAACGAACCGGATGAAAGCAGAGAGCGTGCGAGCCCAGCCCGACCCCTATCGGCGGGCGCTTCCAGACCGGAAGCCGTCAACATAATGTCCCCCAAACCACTCGCGCGGCATCCTGGCACGACACCGGCGAACACTTCAACGTCCGCTCTCTTTCAAAATAACCGCCCGCGTACCAGTGTACTCTTCCCACAATACGCTCCCTCACTGGTGGATCGTGGAAGCAGAAACTTACAAAGTGATACCGGAAGTGTGGGGTTGGCTTACTCTTTGAGAAACGATAACAAGACCAGTGAAGAGAGTATGTATCAGCAGAGGAAAAGCAGACGCTTGGGATGCCTTTTAGATGATGAAGAGACAAATGAAGAGAGTACGTATCAACGAGGCGATACCAAAAATTCTGAGCAGTGGAAAGACGAAAGGAAAGCAGAGAAGGAGGGGAGGACATATCGACAAGAGTACGCTACGGAAGTAGAAGAAATTAATGAGGGAACTGACATTAATTCTTCACGAGTAAAGAAAAGCATGACGACGACCGAGACTGGACAATTGCAAGAAATTTTAGCACCACTACAAGAACTGTGTAGGCATCTGAGCGAGATTTGTGTGAAAAGTGGAAAAATTACAAGCAATAGTCCTGGGCTGCGGGTGGAAGTAGGACAAACGCAAAGTCGTCCCGTCAAGTTCAGTCAGTTAGAACCGCATTCGGTGATTGCAGTCGAGCCCGATGGATTGAGACAGAAGCCGACCATCGAGGGGAAATCACGTAAGATGGAAGAAACGAGATCGAGATCAGGTGGAGACAGACACAAACAGTGGCTGAAACTGGAGAAATTTGACGGTCGAACGCCGCTGGAAGCGTTTCTCGTGAAATTTGAGATCTGCTCAAGACATAACGAGTGGGACGAGGGCGAGAGGATGAACCAGTTAATGTGTGCCATGGTAGGAACCGCAGAGCATCTGTTATGGGAATTCAACGCATCCGGCTTGTCATCCTCGAGCGACTTCGTAGCACGACTTAGGAGTAGATATGGATGTTCTGATCAAATGACATTATACCGTACCCAGCTTCGTACTCGAATACAGAGAGAGGGAGAGACCTTGCAAGAATTAGCGCAAGACATACGGCGACTAATGGTGTTGGCCTATGCTGGCCCATCTACGGAAATGAGTGAGATGGTAGCCATTGATGCTTTCATTGACGCGATCGATGACTCCGAGTTGGCTCTGCGCGTGCGAGACAGGGAACCAACTAACCTTGAGCTAGCGTGCCGATATGCCATCAGACTCGAAGCTAATAAATCCACACGGAGTAGGACCGGAGATCAGGAGCGGAGATCGGGACGAATCAAAGCGATCAAAACAGACGACAAATCTAGCGATGAGATACTTCGTAGATTGTCGGAGCAAATGGCCAACATGGAACAGCGTCAGTTGCAGATGGAGCAATGGTGGAAGACACCGACGTGGCAAGCTTCCAGTACGACAGATAGACATTATGAGGAGCCAAGAGATATGCCGATGGAAAATCGACATAGATCGGAGAGAGGGGCAAGAAATAATGTAGCGACCCACGATCGGAGGAATCGACGAGGTGATGGGCGGTGCTTTCTCTGCCTTCAGCCAGGTCATTTCCGGAAGGACTGTCCACAAGTGATGAGATACGAGCAAGGTCAAGAAGAAGGAGAAGGGATAGCTAACACACGTTACATCCAAGGAAGTACTAACGCGTACTTACAACTGCGAATAAATGGGCGGAAGATCCTAGCTCTGGTTGACACAGGGAGCGAGATGTCGCTAATTCCAGCTTCAGCAGTACGCCTGCAAGACATGCGAGAATCACGACAGCTCCTGAAAGCGGCTAACGGTACATCCATTCGAGTGCTGGGCGAGATCACGGTGCAAGGCGAAATCTCAGGACAGATCTTCCAGATTCCCTGCCTAGTAGACTGGTCCAAAAAAATGAACATTGAAATATTTGAAAGGCATGTTAGTTTTTTTGTACATCTGGTACAAGAAACCCACAGTGCAAAATATTAAAACACTGTGGCTCCATCTTCAGGTCACTCAATGCTGTCAAAGTTTTAGCATGCTTACTACATTGTAAACGGTGCAATATAACTGGCAGGCCTCCAGTCAACGAGCATTGAGCCTTCCAGTTTAGCTGTTAGCAATATTATTGAATTGCCAGCATGAAAAGCAGTTGCAATTAGTGTTTGATTGACTGTCCATGTCCAGTGTTTAATAAAAAAAACTATCTAAGAATGCTGTCAGCATGTCACATTGTCGGTTCAGAAAGTCGAATTTGACAATGAAGATTACGATGAAGCCCCGTCACCTAGAGTAATGCTTAGTGTCTTCGCTCTTCGTCAGCGAGTCATTGAAGGTGCTGAGTGTTGCAACTAATCTCATAAATCTCTCTGCCCCATCATCCACGACTTGGTCTGTAGGCCTACTTAGAAGACCCAACAACGTCTCCTTGATTCATAAACCTCCGGCTCTCTGTTATTTCCTCTCCTTGTTTTCCTTAGGAACCTACCTCCTGCAATCCTGCATTCTAGGTTCTTCTTCTTTACTTGTGTCTTGATTATCTCTTTTATATTTCATTAGATCTAACTGCTTCTTGTGGAAAATTAAGAACCCAGCAAGGTCAATTTATAAATACCCGAAATGACCTATGAAAGCCCCCTAGTGATCTTTTCATTTACAGCGCTGTGTTGGTCATCCAGGAGAGCCCAGTCATTCATAGCAGCATCGCAGGCTCTTGGAGCCACTACCCTACAGCTAATGGATTAGCTGAGGACAATGAAAACAGCCACTTCCCAGATTGAGAATAGCTTCCCCGATCCTGGCTGGTTTCATTTGCTCACAAAACATCACGAGTTTGAGTATACGTAAATGAATATTATTATTCAGTCGTGCATGGTGAAGTGTGAAGATCCTCTGCTATAAAATACAGAGGCGCAGTTCTGCAAGTCTTCATGACCACGATGGCAGCATCTTGGCACTTCCTGCAGTCAGCTATTTTAGAGCCTGCAATGCACGGACTAGCGGACGGTTATGATGACAGACCATTGTTGGTGATAAATGTTTGAATAGCTGGTTATCGGGTCCAGAAGATGCGTCCATCACAACTGTGAAGACTAGGCCTATATCTGTTGCGAGATGTCTGTACAAGTTAAATGCAACAGAGGTCAACACAATGTAACACTGAACAGTTACTAACATCCGTAATGGATCCCATGCAAGTGTTGTAAGCAGTAAATTCAAATAACAGAGCTTCAATAGGTTTTTCCAATGTCCATCCTTCAATGATCTTGACAGTGACGTTGGTCATGGCAGCTCCAGTAGGCTACCCGATGGAAGTTTTGGCACAGCAATGAACTCATGAAATTTGATAAATAATTTTGGGCTTGAAATCAACAATTATTGACAAAAAGGTCAACGCAATGTGAGAATTGTGGAAAACTAACTGGGGGTTGAACCATGATCCACTTGGAATTGAGAGTGTAAAAAACAGACTTTACTACGGGGCTCTAAGAAAGACTGGGGCTGAAAAGCCCAGTAATTCTCACTCTGGGCCAACCTATGCCTTTTTTCTCGGGGTTGAACGCACTGGGAGCGCTTCTGAAAGGCTCTTGCTGCAAGAAGCGCTTTATAAATGGTCAGATAAGATAAGATATGCGCCGTCTTTTTTCTCCTGTAAGGTCTGGTACAGTTATCTTACCATTCCAGCGTGGAACTAAGAGGACATCTTCTTTCTTGACTTCTTGGATGAAGGTATCTCTGAGATTGACGCTATATAATGGTTCGCCTGTCAACCCTGGCATGCCAAAGTAAGCTTTAAGAAATAGATTTTTGGTCATACAGTATTGGACTGCAAATAGGATGTGACTAGAAAGCCTGTTAAAATAATGCTGCGGTCCTGCGTTGAAACCAGCTCAATTTATAGAACATCATGGGGGCACGTGCATGCCCTATGCTCCCTTCGACTCTTCTGAGGGTAGGCCTATTTAAATATAGGCCTACTTATCAATGTTCTGAGAGGGACAACCAACAAAATTATGAAAATTCTTCTTGAAAACATTCACTTTCCAGCCACATTAAGGTTGTCAGCAGCCCGATATTCAATGTAAAAATGAACGAAAAACCATTATATTTTGAACCCCGTTTTGGGGGAGACCCCATGGTCAGATTTTATCGGATTTTGGATACTTTATTCAGCAGTAAATTCTGAGAAGGAAACCGTTTAGAAAGCTTGTGTTACAATTTTTCCAAGGTCAAACTTCAAATTGCCTGGACTATTAATATATAGCCCCAAAACCCCAACTTTGATGCTCGTGAGTGACCCCTTAATATTACATTTTTGGCAAAATAATTTCACACAAATACTTTTTAGATCAAAATGAACAAATGTATCAACATGCCTCAAAAATCCAAAAGAAAAAAAATTTTACATGCGAATTTGGACCAGTCTACTGCCTAGTCACCGAGCAGCTGAATGAAATGATCCTGGGACTCAGCTGGTTAGAACAACAGAACGCTAGTTGGAACTTCCGCGGACGCTCAATTCAACTGCAAGGACGTGAGCACCAACTGCATCGTGTAACAGGAGCTGCGCGATGTAGGAGAATCGTGTTGGCAAGAAATGTTCAGGTGCCTCCTTTGAGCGAAATGGACGTGGAAGTCTTCGCTGTCCTTCCCAATATGAAAACCGACCCTCGACTCTGGGCTGTACAATCGCAAGTGCTAGAACCTGACGTTCTAGTAGCCAGTACGGTGCGACCTGAGCGAACCACAGACGTCGACGCGTCCGGTGGCCCAGACATCCTGCTGTCTTCCCCACGGTCGAACGTGTCTGACGACGTTCTACCAGCGACTGAAGAACGGCCGAAAGCGATTGTGCTGGACAACCGCCAGGCAATTTACACGGACGAATCGGTTGCGGACGCCCTGAAGAAAGACGACGTACCACGCGAACTTCTTCGCTGTACTGAACGTTCGAGATATCGTCGCGAGAAACCCCTTTGCTCCTGTTGGACGGAGGAGTTCTCTATCCGAAACCAAGAGGCTGGGACCGTCGCGAAAGTACTTTGCGACCAGTTCTTTCCACGCCGTGGTTGTCCGCGTCGAATCCTGTCCGACCAAGGCCCGTTCTGCGAATCGCACCTCTTACCTAGAGTGAGGGCTGCGTATCGTGCCACCAAACATTCGAGTACGAGATCCATTCCAAACCTGCAGTTCGTGGGACGAGAAGTTATCGCGCCCATCGATATAGTTCTCAGCGATGGCTCGGCGATCGAACTTTGCGACCGAACGGTGGATGAATTTGTGGATCAACGACTGCAGCGGATGCAGGACACCTATCGGTTGGTGCGAACTCACTTTCAGCAGATCGCGCAGCATCGGACTGCCCGATACAACCTTCGAGTGCGACCCGCCGCATTCGAACCCGGCCAGTGGGTATGGTACTACTGTCCTCGTCGACACACTGGTATCAAGACCAAGTGGGCCAAGTTCTACGAAGGACCGTACAAAGTTATGGACCGCGTCGGGCCTGTACTCTACCGAATACAGAAGTCGGCCCGTGCGCAACCGAAGTTGGTCTACGTGGACAAGCTGAAGAACTTCGGAGGAGACTGTCCGAAAGACTGGGATAGGCCGATATCGAACGATGTTACGGACCGAGATGAGCCCTTGGGACTAAACGAACTTGTCCAAGACGAGGAACTGAACTCTACCCCCAGACCGACCCGTCCCCATGTTTTACCTGTTCGGTTTCGGTTGTAAACCCCGCCCTGACAGTTATTCACCGTTGTGAAAACGTGTTGGTGAGGTTGAACACCTAGTTAAGTGTTGGTGTTGTCCGAACCGAAATAGTTGATTAAGAGCCATTCGCAGAGGAACCGGACGACTTCGGGTCGTGTACTAGTTAAGCATGTTACTGGCTAAGGATGATTATACCGCTTCGTGTTCTGTTTGGTTTTGGTGTGCTGTTGGAACGTTTGATGCAAGCAGTTATGATTTTGGGCGCATATGTATTGACAGTAGGCGACCCTGCAGTCCAAATTTCATTTGCCGGGCTTTTTGTTTTGACATATGTCCGAGGTATGGAAATTTGTAGAAGGGGTAGACCGTTGGTTGAATGGTCCAGTTACCGTTTGGGTCTTCCCGTGGTTTCACCACTTGAGTAGGTTGGGGAGAGTGTAAAGACCCGGCCTTCGAGCTGTCTTACTTAGCGACCCAGCACGCGGGTAACTAAGCGCTGAAAGTTAGCGGGGACGTACGGATTCGCGTAGCGACCGATACGTAGAACGCACGATTATATTCAGTACTTTCTTTTCGTTTTCCGGTTCGAGTTTTAGGCTGACATTTTTCGTCACATGGCGACTTGTTTTAGAATTAAGGCTATTCCGAGTGGTTATTGTTTGTCTTTAATAATATCTACACGTCGCGAGTGACGGGGATAAGTTGCGTGTTTGTTGACATCTGTTGTGGTGAAGTTTCAAGCCAAAAATGGCAACAAACAACTTAAGTCCCTCCCACGACACAATGTTCAGTTATGACCCTTCGTATGGTAACGGTAATGATTACGCCCATGAGACGGAAGAGGGAACAGCGACGCACGGTGAGATAGACCACTGGAATATGTTAGCCTCAGAGGAAATGGCCCGATCGGAAGAGCAATTAGGATTAATACAGTTGGCGAACGCCGCCCTCGGGTCAGCCTATAACGAACCGGATGAAAGCAGAGAGCGTGCGAGCCCAGCCCGACCCCTATCGGCGGGCGCTTCCAGACCGGAAGCCGTCAACATAATGTCCCCCAAACCACTCGCGCGGCATCCTGGCACGACACCGGCGAACACTTCAACGTCCGCTCTCTTTCAAAATAACTGCCCGCGTACCAGTGTACTCTTCCCACAATACGCTCCCTCACTGGTGGATCGTGGAAGCAGAAACTTACAATTTGGCATGAAGAACTGGACAGTTTGAAGCGTCTAAAGTGAAAAAAACTGACCAAGATATGTTTGCTGCTGAAGTTGGTTGGGTAGAACAAAAAAGTATGTAAATATGCATCTGTGAAATTTATGACATTTTCAGACTTCTTCCATAACTTTTGATCTAGAGCAGCTAAACACATTTGTTTTCCAGTTTTGAGTTATGAGCATTGCATAGAATTGCATGATCAAAAACCTTTCATCTCCGTGATAGCAGTCACTTTCAACTGACCAAATGGGCATGTGGGACACCTGATAAACAAGTCAATTACACGTCATTGGAGAAATTGAAGAATAACCTTTTTATTGACACCAAACTCTATGTAAGTAATCTTTAAAGCAGTTTAATTTTTGTAGAACAGCCTGCAGGAATTGGCAAGACAGGCAAAGAAAGCTTGACTCCAAACATATCCAGCCTGATACCCAGAATGTTTGAGATGTCACACTTGTAATGCATCTTGCCTTAGTGGAATGTTCTCAATTGTTCTACCTTTTCATGCAATACTTCCCGACAAGTTCTTTAGCTCCGGCCAACAAAGGCTGAATTTGCGACACACTATTTTCTTTGGTTTTTATGTCTCAATTGGGTCTTTCTCCTAAGCATCTTTGTGATCTCATGCTTCATCTTCTCTCTGTTTACCATTGGATCCTCTCATATCCACTGATCAGCCTGACTTATATGTTCTTCATGTCTGCACTGGCTCAATCCAGTTGCTTTGCCTGCATAGATCCCTCTCCACAGAATGGAATTCCACAATCAATTCGCTCCACCTTTTTTCTCGACAGCAACTTTATTCTGGCACACACAAACACACAGGGTAATCTATCGCTTTAGCGTTCTAAAAATTATTCATCATTTAGTGGATTGTAGCGTTGGATGCAGATAAGTAGGATTGACGAAAAGATTTCTCGGTAAACAGAAGTTGGATTAATGAAAAATGTTTACTTAAATAGAAGTGGAATCAATGAAAAGATTCTTGCTGAAATTAAAGCTGGATTGATGAACAATATATTTTATTTAAATATAGATTGATAAGAAATAGTTGTTGCAAACCAAATAAAAGCAATACTGATTTTAAAATAAATTCTTGCCTTAATGAAAATTATGGAAGCTAGATCGATGAAAAGGGTAATCGTGCAGACAAAGGCCCTGTTCATGCAAGCAGTATATCCACCCAAAAAATTGCTAAAATAGAGTGCTATGACATATCGATCAGCCCTTTCCCATGGTGCAATGCATTGAGTAAGTAATCAACACAACAAATTAGCACAATTTCTAAGTAGGTAAATAGTACATTTTATTTTATTACAGCAATAGAATAAATTAAGAAATGTAGACCAAATTAATGAAAACTAGGTTTTCATATTATGACGAAATAGGGATAATCAAAACAGGTCTACCAAATTGATGAAAAAATAAGTATTCAAGTTAATAAGAAAAATGTTGGGGACAAAATAATGGAAGCACACAATAGTAGGTTAAGGCATCATGAGTGTAGGTTAGAGTTAGATTGTGTTTTTATTAGATACTGTTCACTGGCATATATCTTTGCACAGTATCTGATGTTAACACTATTCCTAACCCAAACCAACAAACAAGACGCCTAACCAGACCCTAACCGAAATTCACAATGCTCAACCTGACCCAAGACATCAAGAGATGCTTAAAAGCGAATAATCAGTTTTAGGAGAGCAGGTTTCTTCACTTTCGAACTTTCTATTTAATGGTATTATTTACTTAATATTTTAAATTATAATTATTAACTTTTTACCTATTAACTTAACCCATTTACTTGGGATTTCGTGTTGATTACTTAATGAGAGCATTGCATCATGGCAATGATGCTGATAAGTCGCAGCGCTCTATTTTAGCGATTTCTTGGACGGCCATACCGTTTACATGGACAGGCCATAGTCTGAAAAATTAAAATTAAAAGTATTCATGCCAAAGCAGAAGTAGGATTGATGGAAAATGCTGCGATAGGTGAATAATTTAGAACGCTATTTAAGCGATACATTACACACACTGCACGTTCAATTAACTGGCAAGTACTGAGACTGCCGAGTCGATTAAAAGCACTGGTTAAACATCGCTACGTTATTCAAATTCTAACCTTCCAAACACAACTATTGAAATGCATGCAAATTTACATAATCTATGTTCAAAAATATTAATGTTCTTGCGCACAATACGAGCGAAAAACAACTTTAATTAATAATTGTTTATAAGTGTTCAGCCCAATTATCGCTCATGAAACTAGTTTTCAAGCCTAGCTGTCGCACAAGGTTGGCTCTGTAGATCGAAAATAGCCCAATAAATTCGCCCAAATGGTCGATCTAAGAGCAAAAGTAACCGAATTTTTCGGACATTTTACTAATTTTCTTAGTTAAGTTCCGGATCGAATTAATTGATGCCTCTGGCTGAAAAGTCTTAAAATATGTTTTTCTTCAATACAAAAAAGTTTGTTGCTTTTATCCACAGTTTGCACAATGCAAGAGCTTAACGTCCTCACTACACTAGCAACTTTGTTACGCAACAATTTTGAAGCGACGTCCTGCTGTTATATTTCCGTTTGGCTTGAACTTTTTCACAGAATACTATTATATTTCGTAAAAGCTATCCTTTTAATCTTGGATTCGCAAAATAATCGTCTACATTTCGGGTTTTTTGCAAGTTTTCTAAGCAAAATCGACCGGGTTTGTAAGCGTCACCATTATGTCAGACAACAAGTCCGGGTCACGTGTTCTAATCTCTCACTGCTATTGGCTATGGACATAGCGCTGTATAGAAATATTTAACACATCCATAAATCGCTGTGTATTTTTGAGGACATAAAACGTTGTCACCTAGCAACCACGTGACGCAAATTACACTTTCTATTGGTTGTGGACATGTGCCTCTATACAGTTCTATAGCTTTGAAAAACCTTCCAAATTTATGGACATAGAACTATTTTGTACTGGCATATGAGCTTTACAAAGCGTTTTCAGTTAGGCTAGACGGCTGAGGACATAGCCCATATGTCACCGCCATAACGGATATAGCGTTAGGTTGATTTTTCAAAAAAGTGGACATAGTACTATATAGGCCTAGTTCTGGCGGCACGATTTTTAAATGTATGCACTAAGGCACTAGGCCTAATGATAGGCCTACACAAAGTGATTTTTAAGTGAAACACAAATATGGCCTACATTTAAAAGCCTCTATGAAAAAATGCTCGTCTTATTTTCTTTACTTTCGAGGCACTTTTACAGTGCTAAGCATGAGCGTACACAGATATCTTTGAATGGGGTGGGGGAAACGCTTTGTTTCCATTGAATACTCTTCCATTATTATTTGCTCTCAATGGAGCAGTCGGAGTGCTACCTTTGACCAAGGACACGTGACAATTAGGACATTTTTTCGTATATTTTTGTTAATTCTGTGAGAGATGAGGGCCATTTTGAGGACTAGGCCTAGTTGTCGGAAAAAATTTTTAGGCCTCGCGGGCCGCTTTTGGCCCGTGGGCCACGGGTTGGGAACCGCTGATCTAGAGGTATACCCTGTAGGCCTACCACACAGTTAGTGCGCCTAGACAGAAAAGAGCGAAGCCATTCGAAAGGAGCACCAGCTATAGGCCTAGGCCATATGAAATAGAAAGACGTTAATTGGAGCAGGATAGAGTGTCAACTGCATCAAAAGCAGCACTGACGTCAAACAGAGATAAACGAGTGGCCTGACCATGAACTGGACCATGCACGGTCCATGGCGCCATACAAATCAGACAATAGACGAACCAATTAAAAGAGTTTCAGTAGAATGATTTCTACGGAAACCCGGTTGCTGAGAGGGGAGTAGGCTAACCAAGTTAAACCAACGACCTCGGGAGTAACCCAAGCATGTCTAAAAATTACTACGAAAATGCTACACAACGTTAATAGGTTAAACTACCCGATAAAATCGAAGCAATTTCTAACAATTTTACGAAATCTAAGGCTACTAACTGTAGGCCTAAACGCGAATGAAAAAGCAAATTTCATAAAATTATATGCTCCTAATCAAATCAAATCTTGTTTATTCATAGCGATCAACAAATCAAAACAGCAAAAATATACAGGCCTAAAATAAGAGTGTGCAGTGAAATAAGGCGCTAATATTATCATCTAGCCTATCAGGTAAAAAAAATCAGAGAGAGAGAGAGAGAGAGAGAGAGGGGGGCAGAGAGAGGGACAGAGAGAGGGGGGAGCAGAGAGAGAGAGGCAGAGAGAGAGAGATAAGACAGAACATAAACAGAGTGTAAACAGAGTGTAAACAGAGAAAATAGGCCTACATTGCATGATGATCGAAGCATGACATGGGGTGGGTCCGTAGCTCTGTTGAGAGAGCGCTGGTCGATAATAATAATAATGACGACAATTTTTATGGGGCAGTAACACAGCACATGCCGTTACAAAGGCGCCTCTACAAAACACAAACGCAATTAGTCAAAGTACGCCTTAGAAAACATAGGCCTAATAGGCTATGTCTTCAGTCGAGATTTGAAGGCCTCAACTGAATTGGCCGAACGAACAGAGAGGTAGGCAGACTGTTCCAGCAACGGGGTCCAGCAGTTGAAAAAGCACGCTCCCCGAAGCGTGACCTCGTCCTTCGCACATGCAGATCTCCTTTCACAATGGATCTTGGCGCAAGTCCAGCACCTGGCGAAGCCGTCTGCACGCAGTAGGATTTGAGGTAGGGGCCTAGTCTGGTGCTAGGCCATGTAGGCCTAGTGACTTGTAGACCAGCAATGAGAGTTTGTAAACAGTCATCCACGCGACCCGGGTTCAAGACTCGCACAGGGCAAAATTTATTTGAATTTTCTGTTAGCTGCCAGTGGCGCTTTGCTGTTGTGTTCATGGGCGCCCGCAGAAATTTTTGCAGGGGGGGCAAAAAAAATTTGATGGTCACAGTTACCGTAAATGTTTTAGTAACAAGAGCTTGAAAAATGCAAAGCTGGAAATTAAGAGTACGAGTATTTTTCAATGAGGTTTCTTAATGCAAACATTTTTCAGTTTCATTTTGTGTATCAGCTTTAGGCCTAATATGAATAATTTATTTAGTTCGAAAAAAAAATAAAAATAAAAGTAGGCTAGATGTTAAATGTGGGTTCCTGAAGCGGCACTGTAATATTATAAGTCCATTGAATGAATGAATAAGTGAACAAAAAACAGGTGTCAGTTTTCAAGGTGCAAGTGTTCCTCTAGCTATAGCCTTCTTCTATGGATAGCCTACTTAATTTTGTGCAGTTGTGAAAGGTTGCATGACAGCGAGATTCCAATCAAGTAGGCCATAATCGATAGAAAAATACTATTATTTTGCAAGGGCGCCTGCCGAAAATAATAATGGTCACTGTTCCAGCTTGTAACAAGATGTTGATTTTGCAAGGCAGAAAATTAAGAGCATGTTTATATCTACAGAGATTTCTAAACATAGGTTTCTGACTTTCACTGTGTGTATCATTCGTATCATTATAGTGCTTCAATGCGAAGAAATTTGTTAAAAACCCAAAAGTAGTAGTTAAAAAAATAAATTTCCATTTTCCAGGGGGGCAAGTGCCCCCCCCTTGCCCCTATGTGCGGGCGCCCATGGTTGTGTTGCTTGACTCGGGTTCTGCTTGGCCGAACCAGGAGTGATCCAGCACTTAAGCCATTAGTGTTAAGCCGAACCCACTGCCCATAGCACGACCTGCGTGTCGTGCCATAGGCTATAGTGAGCCGTATTTCGTATAGGCCTAACCTGTAGGGGGCCTACCTGAGTAGGCCTACCTGTAATCATTCTGCGGTTTGTCAGATTGAATGTTAATAAACGAATAGGCCTATTAGCCTATATAAAAATAAAGCTAATTCAAATTATGAATGAATACTCAGAAAAGACTGCGCAGGGTCTAAATTCGCCAAAATAATAGGCCTAGTCCAAGATTGAAGTTCAAATTTCACATTTTGCTAATTGTAGGTTCACTGTAGCTACGCATAGCCTAAGGTTTTTATGGGAATGAAACAAGACCACACGTTAACCCATCGCCAAAATACATCGCCTTGTCCTGGATTAGGTACGTAGACCCTAGGCCTATATACAGCTTTTGAAATGTTGATTTTTAATTCCGGCCTACTAAATGTGTTTTGATAAACTAATATTTGAATTCCAGAAAAACGGCAGTAGGCCTACATGTTTTATTTACGTTTTAAATTCGACATCTATGCGTCATAGGCGGTTACGTATAGTCCATGACGGTAGCAGCAAGCGTTGCCACTCCTTGGTTTTTTCAACAAGATCTTGGGTTTTTCGATCCGAATTTGGGAAATGGATTTTTTTTCGGGAAGAACCTGAGTTTTTTCCTTGGGTTTTTTCCACAAAAAATTGGGTTTTTCCGATCTGAACTTGGAAAATGCGGGTTTTTTGAAAAGAACCAGTTCCTTAACACACTTTGGAAAAGAACTTGGGTTTTTTGCTCAAGTTTTTTCTTTCGACTAAGAAAATCAGGAAATTGTGGACATTTTGGAAAGATTTGGGCCGGATGACTAAAAAAAGGTCATCAGAATTTTCAGACGGGAAATTGTGGACATTTATTTGGCAACTTTGGTTTTCTTGGGTTTTTCGACCCTCCAACTTGGATTTTTCATTTTTAGAGTGGCAACGCTGGTACCTAGGCCTATAATTATTATATGAGGTCGTTGATTAGCAACAATAACAATTTTGTTTGCGCCATTTTTTTACATAATTATAAGTCATTGACCTCAATGACTATAGTAGGCCTAATAAATATTATGACAAGTCCTTTCCACCCATTATTTATTACACTGCTATATACAGGTCTCGTAAGTTTGCTCGTGGCATTGGCATAGGCCTAACTAATATAAATGATGTTCTTAGCTTAGGCTACTAATCAAAAATTGTTAGGAGAGTCAAACAAGACGAGTCCGGCAGACGCCTAGAACAGCGTATCCCAAACTTGTTGGTAACGGAACCTGCATATCTTCATATCTCTCTGGTGGAATCAATTTCAACTGAAGACTTTAAATTAAGGTAGGCCCCTACATAATATTATATTTCGGCTGAAAACGTTTTTCTACGATGAACTTAAGGTAAACGTGTAGTTTAGCGTAATTAATTATTTTAACGCTTTTAACGACACAAAAGGCGCCGTAAATTATTCCTAATGACTTGCAATGGTCTAATTCATCTAACAGCACACTTAAAATTTCGTAAGAATACGAATATTCAGTGGCGGCGCCAGGATTTCAGGTTTGGGGGGGCTGAAGCCCTAAGCCCACCTAGAGCATTTCATTTTTTATGAAGCGCCAAAGGCGCGATGCTGCGAGTGCCGAAGGCACGAAGCCATACCGACTAGGGGGTCTGGGGGAGCGTCGTAAGCTCCCCCAGCGGGGTCTGGGGCGGAGCCGCAGCCGCCAACGCATTTTTAGCTCTGTTGACCTCAACTAGAGCCCTTTTTAGGCTCTTTTGTGCCAGCTATTTATGAACGATAAAATAATGAAAACTTGTCGTTTTGCAGAGTCGCAGACTAGCTACATGTACCAGTATAAGAATGTCAAAATTTTATTGTAAAAGTAATGGGCTTAGTCTTTACTATAATCACAAAAGTTTAGGCCTATAGCCTAACAAGTTTTTAAGCATACTGCCATATGGGTAGGCCTACTATATAGAAAAACCATTGGGGCATGTCATATGTAGGGAGTTTTACGGGTACAACCAGTGGCGGCGCCAGGAATTAAGTTTCTGGGGGCTGAAACCCAAGCCCTTCCACCCAGGGACGCAAGTAGAACATTTTCCTTAAGGGCGGTAATTTTGCATGCGCTGGAGACGCGAAGCTGCAAGTGCCGAATGCAGGAAGCTCATACCGACTAGGGGGTCTGAGGGAGCGTCGTAAGCTCCCCCAGCGGGGTCTGGGGCGGAGCCCCAGAAACCAGCGCATTTTTTGCTATTGACATCGACAGGAGCACGTTTCAGGCTCTTGTTTGCCAACTATTTCTGAACGATAAAGTCATGAAAAGTTTTGAATTTCCACATTGCAATAATAGCATTTTGGGCTGTCATTTTTACTAAATAGCTCATCATTTCAATGCTGAAAATCGTGGATTATGACTTCAAAAGTGTCCACTTGTAGGTCATTGTTTAATTTTTTGGATATCAGCACTTTAATGGTAACATTTTAAGCTGTCATCTCAACATATTTCTCATAATTATTTCATTGCTGAAAGAAATGGTTTATGAGTTCAATAAGGTTCCTGCACGTTGTATAAATTATCGAGTTCCACACTGCAAAGGTATACAAGTTTTCCTCTCGTCCTAGCAAAAATTGTTCATGATGGATAAACAGTAGATAACACTCCAGAAATTTACAATGACACTTCTGAGATATTTATGAAATATTGGGGAGAACAGCAACCACAAACTTCGGAGTCTCGTGGACCTTGGCCCCCAAGTCTCCGCCCATGACTGCTGGTGCTAAATGAACACCCCATTTCCCAATGTATAGTTGTGTAGAACTACTGGCGTAGCCCCAGGGCCGTGTTTAACATAGGTCCATTCGGTGCGGTGCACCGAATGCCCCTGAGCCGAAAGTTTTGTTGCCATTGGCCAAATGTCTTTTGCGAGTCTCAGTGTTACTTTCCAGGTAAATCTTTTGTAAAATCAATGTAGGCCTAAGTGTAAGAAAACATTATAATTCACTAAGTTCACCGACGTTGCATGCTTGCTTACTGATCCGCCACAGCCGACAAACCACGTAGAATAGCCTAAGCTTATTGAACAGCGGATTTTTGTAAAATAACTAATCTTGTAAGACTGCCGAACGACACTTTTTCCCTGCTGTAACACTTTGCACCGACACTCAAAAAACCTTAAACACGTCCCTGCGTAGCCCCTCTGGAGGCCGGCGCGCCGAACATGGTGCACATAACCTCATCACGGTTTGCGGCGCATTCTATTTGCATAAGCATCGACGCGCTATTGTAGTGAAATTCAAAATTGCTGTCCTTGTGAAAATCAGCCCCTTCATCCGCCAACCCGGACTCAACACCCTTCTCCCGCCAGCCCGGACTCACACCGGGGCAAACCTCAGCCCTCTTTCTCCGCCAGCCCGGACTCACACCGGGCCAAACCTCAGCCCCATTTCTCCGCCAGCCCGGACTCACACCGGGTCAAACCTCAGCCCCCTTTCTCCGCCCGCCCGGACTCACACCGGGCCAAACCTCAGCCCCCTTTCTCCGCCAGCCCGGACTCACACGTACCGGGCCAAACCTCAGCCCCCTTTCTCCGCCCGCCAGGACTCACAGCGGGTCAAACCTCAGCTCCTTTCTCTGCCAGCCCGGACTCACACCGGGGCAAACCTCAGCCCTCTTTCTCCGCCAGCCCGGACTCACACCGGGCCAAACCTCAGCCCCATTTCTCCGCCAGCCCGGACTCACACCGGGGCAAACCTCAGCCCTCTTTCTCCGCCAGCCCGGACTCACACCGGGCCAAACCTCAGCCCCATTTCTCCGCCAGCCCGGACTCACACCGGGTCAAACCTCAGCCCCCTTTCTCAGCCCCCTTTCTCCGCCAGCCCGGACTCACACCGGGCCAAACCTCAGCCCCCTTTCTCCGCCCGCCCGGACTCACAGCGGGTCAAACCTCAGCTCCTTTCTCTGGCAGCCCGGACTCACACCGGGCCAAACCTCAGCCCCCTTCCGCCAGCCCGAACTCACACCGGGCCAAACCTCAGCCCCCTTCCTCCGCCAGCCCGGACTCACACCGGTCCGGACCTAAGTCTCCTTGCCCCCCCCCCCGCGCAGTCCTCAGCCCCTTTCCACCCACCGCCTCGGACCTCCAGCCCTTACCCAGCTAGCCCGGGCTCAGACTGGTCCGGATCTCATCCCCTTCCCCCGCCAGTTCAAACCCTCCAGTCCTCTTCCCTTTTCCAGACTCGTCCGGACCTCAGACCGATCGGTACCTCAACCCACTGCCCCGCCATCGCAGATCTCTGCTCCTTTCCTTCGCCATGCCGGTTCGGACCTCAGACCGGCCCGGACCTCAGCCCTCTGTTCCCTGCAGCTCCATTAGGGTATAAATAAGAGGATTGTATGCATGCTAGTGTTGAGTCGCAGAGAGAGTCGGTGTCTGGGAGTCGAGCCCAGTCGCAATTGATGTCTCACATGTGAGTCGATGTATGACGTCCGCCGCAGTTGAGGTCCGAAAATAAGATAATAATAATAACTTGTAAGCCGATACATGGACAGTCATTGCTTTTTGCTTTGGGATGAGGCTGAGTCACATTTAGGGGCTTAGCCCCCTAACCCCTCCCCTGGTGCCGCCAATGGCATAAGCATCTACACTATGATAATATAGTTGATTTCGTTGGCGTTGGTCATTGTCTAGTTTCCTTATTACGATTTACGAAGTAAGCCGTTTTAGGCATTTTCAGCTTTTTGCTTTGGGGGGGCTGAGCCACATTTAGGGGGGGCTTAGCCCCCCTAGCCCCCCTGCCGCCGCCACTGCGAATATTGACAGAAAATATGTTTTTTAAATGTCACATACCGACCCTCACGTGAGAAATCCCGCTTCTATTTCGTCGGAAAATATTTTTCATCGAATTTTTAAGTTTTGGGGGTCGTAAAACCCACAAGTACCGTCACATTTCCCATGCGAAATCGCCGTTCGAATCGCCATTGAACTACAATATCTGACCGGAAGTTGGGGTACGCGCCCAAACCGTCAGGTCCAGCCAGTGGAGGGGGCCATGGTGGGGGCGTGAAACCCCAAACTTTTGCTATTTCCATTCCGTCGTTGGAGGGAAAGAGGTGCAGAGGAAGGCCTAGGCAAAAATTGCTGGACGGGATGATGGAAGAGGGATACAGAGAACTGAAGGACATGGCACAACAGCGGGAAAAGTGGAAACATTGGACGTTTGGACCTGCCACTTGGCAGAGAACGTAAAGAAGAAGAAGATTCCGTCGCCATAGCTTCACGGCTATTTACTGTAAATAGCCATGAAGCTATGTAAATAATTTACATAAAATTTCCGGGCATCGCCGGGTACCCCAGCTATTATTATAAAAGCTTACTTAACGTGTTCACTGAATGACATATTTGAGTTCAACAATGCCAAAATTTAAATGAGCATAAATAAGTTTAACATTACCTTTCATTTGTGTGTACACATTTATGACATTGGTGAATGTCGACCTTGGTTTGTTTCAGTGATGGCGGAGAATGCTCTTGACTCCATCTGGTCAGCTTATAAGGCAGTTCGCGACCAGGTGGACTGGTTATGCGTGTTTGTCTGTGCCGGAGTCCTTCTTGCACTATGGCTGGTCTACAAACTGGGCATGAAGCCCTTCTTGTCTCCCCTTCGAAAGGTCAGTATGGTGGCTGAGTAGGATGTTTAAGGGCACCAGGGTGAGAATTGCTGAGGGGGTGGGGGGTTTCAACCCCCAGTCTTTCTTAGAGCCCCATAGTAAAGTCTGTTTTTCACACCCCAATTCCAAGTGTATAATGGTCCAACCCCCCAGTTATTTTTCCACAATTCTTACACTGAAGGGCACATCAGAATCCTTGTAAGTTGCTCTCATTATATTTTATTTTAGGGTGAATTGGCTATACTATTTTGTAAGAGGCTTAGAAAACTTCATGTGCTGCTTGATAACAGACTCGATCAGAGGTTTATAAATTTGTTGTACTTTTTTATTGTCAAAATATTAATATTAATCATAGATTAAAAAGTAGAAATTGTCTGTGCTTAAAGCATGACTGGACGGCATACAGTGCGCACTTATACTTATTTTAAAATCTGAAGCAGCCCTGCCATTTATCAGGCCAGCACTGCCTGGGAAGGTGAAGGACACCGGGCACTTCTTTTTAGTTGCACTTTAGGCACTGGAAATAGTTTAACATATAGACCAATGATTATGATGGACTAGTGAATTTGATATTGAATGAGTAGATGATTGCAATCTTATTGGCTAAACTAAATTCGGAATTAACATAATATGTTAATTCCGAATTTAGTTTAGCCAATAAGATTGCATATTATGTGAAGTGCACATATTAGATCATAACATACAGTCATGATTGCAACTTCTGTGAGGTAATTAAAATGTGCTGTTGAGCATCTAATAATACCAGCTAGGCTACATACGATCATTTATCCTTTAACTTTGTCTATCAATGGTGCTTGACAAACAGGTTACCCGCGTTGGCGTTAATGGCTATGCACTTGAATTTTGCTGTATTAATTTACCATGCTTAGGATTTTTAGGTTCCTGGATTGCCATACAATCCTTTTGTCGGAAATCTTCCTGAAATGCTGAGAGGCGAAAGAATTGAATCCACCATGAAGTACAGTATTTTATACTGAAATTTTGAATTTAGGATTTAGCATCAGTTTAGAAAATTATATGGTGTTTATTTAAAAGTGAAGTTTAGAAAATATAAGACAGCGTTGATTTTGAAATGTGGGAATACAACAGTCTCTTGATTTACTTGAGAGGCAAATTTTTCTGCAAAAGTGTTCTGCTCTTTTGAAGAGCACTTTTCAGCTGGCAAGTCGAGTTCTTTTGACTATTTCTGCATTTTCTGCAGCGGCACAGTTTGAGGGTCTAAAAGTGTCTTGCAATATCAATATTGTGGCATCTCTGTCAATGTCAACCTTAGTTCCTACCTTTTTAAAGACCATGCACTTACTTGTTGTCAATACGTTGTGACCTCAACCTGCCAGCATTCGGCTTTCTCAGTTGTTGGTCCTTCCTTCTGGAATGCGGTGGTCTCCCATTGGAGATATGCATGTAACCTAAGGATGATTCATATGCACTTTTAGCACACTACTTAAGACTTTTTGGCATCAACGACTCAACGTGGTTGGATTGGAAGTGCCTCTGAGTAGGCTTCTTGAATAGTCACTATGAAATTCTTGAAATGAATGAATGAATATGATCTATGTTGTCTCATCTCTACAGTTGGTTGTATCTGCCTCTGTTACTGTCCAACGTTTCTTCTCCGGGTTTTGGATGGGTGCTATAGAATTGCAATTTGCTATCTTAGTTAATCTAGTATTTAGTTGTATTGAACTCTAGTGCTAAATTCTGTAGGAAAATACAAACCATTGCGCTGCACTACAAAAAGAACAATTTTATGCAGAGTGGTCTAATTAGAGAAATGTGATGGATTGTGCAGGATGATTCAGAAATTTGGTCCTATCTTTCGCTACTACTTGCCTTTTGGAAAAGAGATGCTGAGCCTTGCTGACCCAGAGGCTATTCGACACGTAACCGTCACAAACAGCCGCAATTACGTTAAGCCACAATGTGTGTTGAGGTGTGTCTTTAGCATACAGATGAGTATCATTGTTTTTCTTTTTTTTTATAAAAGAATCTTCATGACCATGATCATATGCCGTTCTAGGACACGTTGGACAATTGATATTGACGATTATTGTGGCGTGATCCTTGATTTATAGGCAATTAGTACCGATATAACTCTTTAAATAAAATCCTTGTGCAAGTACTTCGCTGATGCGTTGCAATGGTGCTATGTGTGCTTTGGCCTCTGGTCTTTCTTCTGTCATGGCTATGCAATAGAGAACAATAGCCACATTATACTTTACATAATATTGCAATATTACTTACCGTTGAAAGAAGATTTTTATATAATCCCATGATAGAACCTCTGAGTTAGTTTGAAGTCACAGTGTGGACATTTTCAATTTGAATTGAGAATGATAGATGTTCATTATGTGAATGTTTTGATTGGACATTCTGATGGAACATCGCTTATGAATGTTGACCTGGCATCCAACACTGTTGACTAGCACTTTGTGTGACAATTTTTAAATTGCAATTTACCACCTAACGATATCGGTGCTAAGGTGTTTAGTTTCAGGTTTACTTGACTTGTTGTGTTTCATTGTGGCTTCTTTGCAAGAAATTATGAGTCCGAATTTCTATTTCAGTTTATGCTAGTAGCTACCTTTTTATGAATAATATAATAATTATATATATATGCATAATTATGCATATATATATATATATATGTATATATTAATGTGTATGTGTAGCTCATAAACATATGATTCATGCTAGATGCCAGGTGCATTATTCGACATTGCCATTGAAGCCATTGCATTATACTACATTTGTTGTTTTCAATTCATTGCACACACTATACATTGTGAGCCATAAAAAATACCCTCTTAAGGTTTGTTTACCAATATCTTGGCCAGAAGTAAGAATTTCTAAATGAAATTGTGCAGGCCTAAACACGATTCATATCTACACATGATGGCCAGATTTCATCAGAATATTTCAAACAGAACAAAAGTTATTATCACTTTTAGTGAGACCATTTCGAAATTCTTACTTCTGGCCAAGATATTGGCAAGGGGGGGTATTTTCTATGACCCACTCTGTATAAAGTTTTGATGGTTTTAGGCTGATGCGAATGATGCTTGGTAATGGATTGCTGACAAGTGAGGGAGATACTCACACAGTTCACAAACGCTTGATGTCTCATGCCTTCAACAATCAATCCATTTCAAGTGAGCTTGAAGATACACCATTTTCTGTTAGAGACTCATCAACCTATAATGCACTTGTTACTTGCTGATTGAAAACAGATGCATGTGCAGTGAGAGACATAGTTAATGGAAAAGTACGGAAACCATATGACTAGGTTCATGACATGTTGTTATGTCTTGTGGGTGCAAATCTTTTCTTCTTGTGTACATCTGAATTTCCTCATGTAGTAAATTTTTAGCACTTTTGGCACAGTGCACAAAATGATGATAAAATGTTTAATGCAGTAGCAAAGCAGCAGCAGTAACACGTCCTTAAAAGCACAATACCATAGCACGGCATAGCAGTGGTCAACTCCATGGACCATGGTATTATAATTACTCTCATTATTGAAAGGATATTTGTTTGGGGGCCGTCCATAAAGTACGTCACGCTCCAGGGGGGATGGGGTGTAAGAAAGTGTGACAGTTTGTGACAGGGGAGGGGGTCAGGCCATGTGTGACGTCACACATTTATTTTTTAAAATTTTTATTTATAATTTATTTTTTTAGTAGAATGTAATAGCTTTAAAAATAATTTTCAAAAGTTTTGTGAAACATTTGAATTAGTTTTATGTCAAAATAGCATGAAATGCGTATCTCCTGAATGTGTTGTTCACGATTCCTCTCGCTAGGAGCGCTAGTAATGCTGTTGCGAAGCCTTGTTTTAGATATAGCCTTGCAGTGTTAATTGTTTTTTTAAATTGTTCGAAAGTGTGACGTACTTTAGGAGGGGGGGTCCGAGATTTGTGACAGTTTGTGACAGGGGGGAGGGGGGTTAAAAATGGTCAAAAATAGTGACGTACTTTATGGACGGCCCTTTGCTTGAACTTTGGTTCAAATTCAGACAGGAACCGCGTCGCATAGCGACTGTACAAATGGAGCCCGTGCGCAAGGCCGTGGCTACGGTGGTGTTTTGGATGTTTGAGCACTCTCCTCCAAATGAAATTATGTAAAAATGTAATTATGCATTTACTAATACACAATGTAGAAACTAAGGGGATTTAATATTGAAGCTCATTTTTATATGAAATTTTACAGTAGAGTAGATCACGACAATGATCTAATCCAAGGCTTAAGGTGTGGCAGGACGGTCATGGACGGCGTCCATGCACTTATTTTAAAATCTGAACACCGTCTTGCCACTTATTGGCCAGTAAGTAAAGTAGTAAAGTAAAGTCCCATCCCGTTCCATGTGGAACACAGGGAGGCGCTCATCTCCTTTTCCATAGCCCTGAGCCAGCAATGGACGAATCCCTAGGTCCTGGACACGGGGCCAGTGTATCGCAGGACTTGCTGTTTACTTCCCAGCTTACGCCGGTATCAAATTATACTGCTTGGTGACAGAGGCACGTGTGCGTAAACAACTTGCCCAAGGTCGTTACCGGGAGTCGAACCCGCAACCTTCCGCTCCGTGAGCGGACGCGTTACCGGTCCGCCACCAGGTCGCACACTATTGGCCAGTACAGCCTGTAAATGTAAGGGGCATCCTGGCACTTCTTTTAGAAAAGTAAAGAGCGTCCAGGCACTTTTTTCGCACTTTAAGCACCGATCTAATCATTGATGATGTAGTGTAAGCTGCTGAAACTCTTGATAAGAACCCGAGACCCACCTCCTATACAACATCCTCGCTATGGCGTTGTCAGTGCGCCGTTGTTCTAACTCACTAGGTGTTGCTAATTTCTGTGAAATTGTTCTTTCAGAACTTATTCCAACATTTGAGAAGAAAATCCAGCAGTTGGCTGAATATTGGAAGCGGAAAGCTACAAATGGCAACAGAGTGGAAGTCGATGTGGCGGATGACCTTGCCAGAAGTGTAAGAAATATTATTCTAGCATCATCAATCTGTGTATATTATTACATAGTATAGTATATTATTATATAGTATCTATACTATAATCCGAAACTTTTCTGTGGTGTGTGTGTGTGTGTGTGTATGTTTGTCCGTCCCACGAAAGGCCCCGAAACAGCCTCGTTTCGCACGACAAGCCATTTTTTAATCTTCTTATGTGTATTTGTAGGCCATTGTGACTATTTCCAGCTCTCAACTGACCTTAAACTTTGATACGGTAGTTAGCGCAAATGCCCCCAAATTTTGGTCAAATCTGTTTTTTGGGGGCAAGCAGACTATAGCTATAGGGTTACCATAAGTGCTCAGATGAAAAAGAGGACACACAAAATGTTCATCCGGTTGCCATCTCGTAGCGTGCTCCTAGCTTCATAGTGCTACACCAATGTCAAGTGTTGTACCAAAAAAACCCATAAAACTACCCGAAATATTGTTATTATTGTACATGGTTTCAATTTAAACATTATTGAGTGAGTGTTTAGTACTTCAGTTCAGACTTCAGTACACATTACATTACTGTCAGTCTGTCACTGACTGTACACAGAAACAAAACAGTGAATTTCTTACTTACGCACTTACCACTTACTGCGCTTGAGGCTTACCCCCCAAAACTGATGGCCTTCAACAAGTTAGACTGACTGCTGAGAAAAATCTGTGCATTGGGCTAAAGTGCGTCTGTAAATACTTACGTTTCAGCATTTTTTTATCAATTTTTTTTCGTGAATTTGAATATATTAATTTTTTATTTACCATTATCATTATGTACATTGTACAGTGTACCTAGCGTTATATTTATGCCTTTGAAAAAACCGCCCCAGGAACCGGAAGTCCAATGGTACCCATACCATTGACCTAAATATTGCTGGAATGCGCGTTTAGGTCACGGAACGGAATAATATCACGGAAAAGACTTGTTTTTTCGAAAATTAGGTAAGATCGATCGATCAGAGGACAGGCGGGGAAAACCCGGACAAAAGCCATATTTCTCAAAAGCAGCCCGGACGCCCCGGACAGGGGCCAAAAAAGAGGACATGTCCGGGGAAACCCGGACGCATGGTAACCCTAAAGCAGACCCAGGAAATTGGTTTTTTAAAACTAAAAATAATATTTTTCACGAGATTTCAACCCGATGCCAAAAAAGGCCCTCAACTTTTTTTCATGACATTTCAACCCTATATGGCTGAAAGAAGGTCATCAACTTTTTTGTTTGAGACAAAATAATAGGCCCTATTTCCCACCACGGGATCTATTTTTGTGGCAGAAGTAAAATCTTGGCCCTCCCTCGACTGCTGAAATCTCCCGTACGCCTTTCCAAGTATTTGATTCATTCAAATATTTATGTAGCACTTCTTCAATGGAACTACTCTGAGGTGCTCCAAACTCAAGTACTGCTAAAATAACTGCTTAGGATTAGTCGCAGCTCAAGACCATTCTATGCCGCCGGGTCAACCACAGTTTTTCCGTTTGTTGGTAGCCATTCCGTACAGAATATTTGGTTTGTTTTTGTTAGACTTTGGATATCATTGGGGAGTCAGCATTTGGATACGACTTTAATAGCTTGGATAAGCCAGACTCAGAGGTGTCAAAGGCTTTCACAGAAGTTACTTCAGGATTTGATGTGACGTAAGTTCCTCGCTTTTCACTGAAAATGTACTGAATGCATAAATTTCTGAAAAGTTTTCAGAAATTTATGCATTCAGTACACTTTTTCAATATCAATTACTAATGTTATATGAAATTTTTATTTTTCAATTGCCAATTATTGTTCAATGTTCATCTGTAGGCTGTTACAGTAGCATATATAAATAATGCTAATATATTTGTAATTTGCTGAACTGATGCTCTGTGTACACAATTTGGTACACAGTAACTGTTACAGAGAAGAAATTACACTTGCGGTATTAAGATTGTTACAGAAGTTGCTCTTTTTTTGCAAGGTAATAATAATATATATATATAATATATATAGTTTTATATGCATGTTCTTTTCATAATGTTATAAGCTTTGATGTATAAATTTGTACCGCATGCAAAAAACTATGTATATTGTAAGTCCTATGTGAAAATGCCTGCTCAAATGCATGTGATACATCAATAACTATTTTATAGTACAGTTGGTGTTTGTTGCTTGGTATTTTTTGGTAAAATGTTTGCATGCGACATGTTACATGTAAATGTATTAAACTGTGTAATATTATTTTACTCAAGCTTTTGCCTCTCTTCATCCAAACCTCTAAAGTATATTTATATGTGCCACAGAGTCACGCTGACTGACTTGTTATGTGTAATCAGTGGTTTAAATAAGTAAAATTTGTTTAATGGTGTTTGGTGTTCTCCTAAAACTTGTTATAAAGATATTGTGATCGTTGCAGTATGTATTTCATGTTTACCGTCTCTTTACAAGTGCTTTGAATAAAGTGACATAATTTGTTACATTACCTTTTGTTGTTCTTTTAAGGTTTCGCTTCTTTATTCCATTTTATTTCCAACTTCCATTTCCATATGCAATAAGGGCTCGCAGGAACATCAAGATCATGAAAAGCACTGTCCAGGACATCATAAAACACAAAAGAGACCAACTTGCCAAAGGAACAGGTAAGCAAGTAAATAGTACGGTAACTTCCGTAAGGTAGCCTATGTATGCTTGGTATCATATTACCTCTGGCCCATTAGTCATTACCCCTGCCATTACCTCCTGCCATTACTCCCCCATTACTCCCCCGACCATTACCCCCCCCCCCCGTAGGACATTACCCCCTGCCATTACCCTCTGTCTGTTTACATTTATGGCCAATTTGTGTATGTGACCATTTATACAGTGCCTTATCAAGAATATCACGAAGGCGCTTAACGTAGCTACCCAACTTCAAACTTTAGTAACTATAATTATTAGGTGATGATCAGACAGTTTTGTATAGTGACTTCTTCTAAAGCTGAATTGACCTTTTGTTCCTTGTATCAGCATTTGCATTACCACACAATTTTGACACCTAAAAGAAAGTTCTCGTGTATCTGAACTTTTTTATTTCAAGTTCTACGAGCAGGTAGGTATGTGCTTCGGTTTGCCATTGGCAGTGATTTTTGGCTGACTTCCGATGTTGCTGAAAAATTAAGCACCAACATAATTTAATGTTGTCTTTCACAGTGAAATGTAAACAGTGTTAAACTATGGAAGAAGGTTCTGTATATGGAGATAATTGATGAGGCAATGCTTTGTGTGAATCACTAGAAATTTATCTGATGCTTGGTAGAGCACACAGCCTTTGTCTAGTACCAGTAGCCTACCATTGTGAGGTGCATGTTCAGACAGGCTTATACAGAAAAGTATTTTTGTTTAATAGAAGCGTTGCTGGTGACCAAGGATGTGCTCGGGATGATGATGATGGCACGAGATGAAGCAACTGGTCAAGGATTGTCTGATGATGAACTTCAGGACGAGGTCATGACTCTTATGATTGCAGGTCATGAGGTAATCAATTGCAAGACATCATGAGCTCTGCATATACCATACCATATATAATATTATTGAAACCTATGTACTGTAATCCAAGTCTCTGTAAGTTTTTCAGAAACCAACTTATCTAGTTGTTACTGTAGTAGTCATAGGGTGAAACCCCATTATTTTAGAGCGGCTAGAGCCCCATAGTAAAGTCTGTTTGTCACACCCTAATTCCAAGTGGATCTTTGTTCACCCCTTCCCCAGTTATTTTTTCCAAATTCTATGCAATTTTAAGCCTTACAATTGTAGTTAATGTAATAAATATTAGCATAGCAACTGTCAAGAGTCTAAGGTGAGACCATTTCCTTTCCTTCACAGGTTTCTTTAAACTGATTAACCTGCCTTTCAGCACAGTATTCCATCAGTTAGGTATCTAAATCGTAGTAAGCCTTTTAATATTATACGGCGAATATTCACTTAAGTCTTTTGAATTGCAATTTCTATGAATAATGTTCATTGTTTTTAGTAACAGGAACGCTATTAATAATGATCATTATATACCATTATTATACCCAGGCAAATACAATTACAATTTTTACTAGATTATGACTTTTTTATTCAATACATTTTTGATTGAGCTACGATTTTCACTTTTACTTGCAGCAACGTCTTGCATTAACAGCAGTGCTGTATGTCATTGGATTACATTTAGGCCAAGAGATCTTACAACAATCTAGTTAGTGGGGTAATTAATGTGGCTGCCAAAGATTTTTTGACTATTGCAAACAGTAGATCAATTTCAATCTGATGGTTTCAGACAACAGCTGTGGTACTGTCTTGGTGCCTTTTGATGTTGGCTTCAAATCCAGACGTACAAGAGAAAGCTCGGCAGGAAATTCTTGACCAGCTGCATGAGGATGAACCGCTGACCTTTGAAAACCTTGCAAAACTTGAATACTGTGGTCGCGTTATCAAGGAAACTTTGCGGTAATTGCAATTATAACAGGGCAGCTTTACAGAGTCTCGTTATATCATTATGTAATTTTCCTACATAATCTAGCGTTTTCTGAGTGTTGTAAACACGAATAACAATTGTGTGAACTGTAAATTCATAAAAAAACTTTTGAAACAGCTTTTTACTCCATCTTCAAATCATCCAGTCTTAGGCAGGTTTGAACAACATAGGGCCCAGCATTGAAAGGAGTGGCACCATTGGACAATGGTGCCACTAGACAATGGTGCCCCTCCTTTCAATGCTGGGCCATCTCCATCACTTTACTGTAACCATCTATCGTCACCAGCATCTGCATATATATATACATATATATATATATATATATTTCTTGTTCTCTTTCCTTCCATTCCTACCTTCCTTCATGATAGTTCTCGTAAGGGATTATCCTATGGCTATGTACCAATCCACTTCCTGTCTTCAGTTGTAGTGGTAATAAGGCCTTCCTCTTCCACTTCATAGGCTATTGTTTACCTCAAGTTCAGTTTCTTACTTTTAGGTATTGCTTTTGCTTGTTTTTCATAGTATAATTATGTAATCTAATTAGATGATCTTGTTGCTTTATCAGTTGTGCCAAATTTGACCATGTGCTACTGTAAAGTTTTCTACATGCAGTTTGCTACTTATGTTCTCTCACAAAGTGTTATTATATACACGTTTGCACCTGTATTAAGTTGCATTGGGCTTCTTTTAGGCTTTTACCGCCAGTGCCAATAACCATCCGTGAAGCTTTGAAAACAGATGTTCTTCCAGGCAACATTACTGTTCCTGCTGGTACCCTCATAGCCCCAAGTATTGGACCAATGATGAGGTATACCACTAAATTCTTGAGTAACTTTCATTTACATTGGCAATATATGAACTTTTTTTATCGAACAGTTGGAGTTGACATTTGTACTAGATTTATCGTCGTTCATGGTTTTGTGTTTAGAACTGACTAAATACGTGAGTTTTTGAAAGGTTCACAAGTTAGCTACAAGTCGTTTTGAATATAATGTCTGTTTTTCTGCCTTGTCTCATCTGATCCTCCACCTTTAAATTCTCGACCCAGGTGACACCCGCCTTAGAAGTTGTTCCACCTCATCTGATCCTCTGGCAACCGGATTCGGACCTCCTTTGGACTACCGGTACTCTTACGGAAAACTTATTGACTCAACGCAGTGCTCGTGAATAAGCTGTGCCCCACGCTTTTCTCTTAAGTAGTGCTTTAGAAGTCTGGAGATTACAATTACAATTGTACTTCTGATTTATAATGCTGGATGTAGGCCTATTCAGAGAAGAACATTGGCTAGTCTTGGTCAGAGTCGCATAACAACAGAACAAAACCGATAATAATTTAACATGATTTCTTAAATATAAGTTATATGCATTATTACAATGTCATGCAACATTCGAGTGACTCAAAATTCATGAAACAGCAATTTCTTCTATGTAACGTTTAATAAAGAAATTTATGAGATTCTTGATTGAGCACAGTAATCTTTTCACATGACACATGGTGTTGTCTGATGTTCACAGGCGACCAGAGATATACAAAGATCCGACTTCCTTCAATCCGGACAGGTTTAAAGAGAAGGAAACGGAAGCTTCTTTCCATTGCTTCCTTCCATTTCTTATCGGTCCTCACATGTGTCTCGGCTACAAGTTCGCTGTTGTTGAACTGAATGTTATGTTGGCCATTCTCTTGCGTCATCTGCGTTTTGATGTCATCCCAGGCACTGAGTACAAGCAGAAGATGGCAATGTCGATGAAGCCGGACCCTCCATTGAGACTTTACACTTCAGCCATTTTGTAGAGTGTGGCCTTGTTTAGTATGGGATGAGGTATCATGAGGACAGAGTTTGTCCGTGGGACCGTGGTGTTCCTTTGTTTTACAACAGTTGTGACTAACTTCTGAAGTGTTAAATAATTTGGTCGGCCTATAATTTACCAGTGATGTCAAAACTTAATTACTTATCTTATAATGGCAATGCAACCACATTCATATATCTGTTTTATCGATCATAATTGTTATTAGTATTATCGTTCCTGGCGCACTATACCGACCTACAGATATAGGGTCTGACGTTATAGCACAACTTGTCTTCTGTAACCTTGGCATACATGACATTGTAGGCTAGTTTATCCTGATTGTCAAGTGTTAGGAATGTACGTGCTCTTGATAATGCACCAAAAAAATTGAAGTTTTCTGTGAATGACGACATAGATTGTGTTGAAAATCGTAGATTCATGAGCCGAATGGTTTCTTCCAAGACGATGAGACAAATCAGGTGGCCAGCATAATTGTATCTATTTGTTTTTTCTGTAACATTTTGACACTCATTTTATGTTTAAGCTACTGGTACTTCATCGTTTTATATTTAGTTACTTTTGTAACAACTTCGGGTTCAACTGTGTAGTCGTCAGGAATGTGCAAAGTTTATTTTTTACAGTTGTTGACTAGAAACGTGTATGATCTTTTAAACTGTAGCTTTTCTAACATTGTTATAACCTAACAACACATTCTCAGGACATGTTTTAATGGTTCATGATGACTGCAGTTTAAGTGGTGTTTATATAGAATTTTTGACATGAATGTTCCACTTATTTCGAACATCAATTTTGAGCTGTTCCCGGTGATCGTGTGATCTTCAACATTCTAGCTTCTACGGACCATGCATAATCAACAATTTCAGTATAATGATGTTTGTCTGTACCGAAAGTGTGATTTCTGCTAATGATGTTAGCCTAAGTGGTATTTAAGTAATTTAATCATTTAGAAAAATGAAGAAACGAAATTAAGTATGTTGTGGTGTTTACTAAGAGCAGCTTTAATACTATCTTAGCTATTCTCTGAACATGTCTAAATTATGGCCACAATTAAGGCATTTTAGCCAATGGTGAGAGCAACTGGCCTGAATGGTTAATGAAATCTCATGGTACCAAACTTCTAATTGTTTCAAAGCTTTTGTTCTCTTAGCATAATTTTCTAAAGATGCGCACTTTCTGCCTCTAGACCTGGGAGCGACCCCCATGGCAATAATATTATTATACGTCGACCCCAGTCGACTTAGTCATTCCGATCGAGTCCACTCAGTCGAGTCGTCTCTACTTATAGGCCTATCGCAACTGACCTCCAAGTCGAATTTTGTGGAAGTATAGTCACTTGAAGTTGGTTTTTCCACAAGTCGACTTAAACCAACTTCAGACAAAAGACAAACCTAAATATGTGGCACACAACCAATAATCGTGAGGCCAAGAGTCCAAGACATCATTATAAGCTGTTTTTGTAGTGGCGTGCTTACAAAAATGAATGAGCCACAGGTCGCTCTACCACCCCGATCCTCCTCCTGTTTCGCGCTTTTTCGACCTCTTGCTGTTGCTACTCATCTCAAGTTTTCAGACCGAGCCATATCAGCTAGACACTGCCACACGCCCCTGAAATTATCTGCATTCCGTTCTTTTCCTTAATTTCCTCCTCGATCCTTTCCGGTACGTTACGCACCATCACCTTCCTTAGGTTCCTCTACGTTTTTCATGAAACCCTCAAGGCGGGTTTTGACCATTTCAATTGCAAGGCGCGCCCCACCATGCAGGAGAGTCCTATGGTATTATTACTATAGCTTATATCGTTCTAGTTATTAGGCTATAGCTCTTGTATAGTTTTGAGCCCTTGCATGGAGGACCCATAATCCCATATGCATATGGGCCCTAAAGGTTCTGTTGGCATAGGCCTACAGTGAGGCAGTAGGCCTACCAAAGCAGAAAATCTGATTCATGTTTTTTTGTATGTGCACTTATTAGGCCTATGTTAGGTCTACCCCTACACGTTTCTACTCAGCTGCGCTCCCGACTACAGTGCGAACACTAGCTGTACCGGAGTTTCACGTTAGTTGAAGCGCTTAGCAATTAGGCCCTATAATTGCGAGTGAACGAATTGCCCAAGGTCTCTACGCGACGATTTGAGGTGGATTAAAATCTGCAATCCTCCGGCTGCAAGGCATGCAACGAACATAGCCTATAGGCCTAATTTTGTGGGGTGCGGTGGTGTAGGCCTATATAGTGGGCTTGTTCGTCACCTTATAGGCTAATTGCAGCCGAAGGGGTGCAGGTTCGATATTCCACCTCAAGTAGCCGCGTAGGGACCTTTGGCAAGTCTTTAACTCGCAATTGCTCAGCGCTTTGGCGTGAAACTCCGATGCAGTATCTAGACCTGAGAGTCACTTCACTTTGGAATTATGACTTGACTCGGAGAACTACATGACTTGAAAGTGACTTGACTCCACCTTCGTGACTTGACTTGACTCCCAACTTTCGTGACTTGGAGTCACGACTTCTGTCTAGTTTCATTTAATAAGTGCATTGGCAGCTGGGAACTGCATGCCTATATAGACCTAACATTATTTTTTGAAGCTGTGACCTTATTTTCTGATGTATTTTCAGTTTCACCCCGCCCTATATTAGTAACTGTCCCATACCAAGTAGTGCGGACCTGGTGACCCTGTATTACACAAACCACACACATCAAGTTGAATCAAATCAAATGAAAAAATGTCCACCAGTTTGTAAAACGATATCAAATTGCTGACCTACATTCGGTCATACCAAAAATAAGTGAGTCAATCTATAACACTGAAGGCGCTGGGCTCTAGCTAGAAACTGCGCTTAAAGTTAATTCTCAACACTCGTCAGCAGATCAAAACAGTTGTTCATATTTAGCACTTGAAAGTATGCTTCACAACAGTGTTTTTTGTGATTTTGTCTGCTAAATTATTCTGTCATAAAATTCAACACAATGTCATATCGGTTCCATAATCCATATTTACTCTCATTGATATCACTGCAAATGTCAGAATTGAACATAAAAATTATAGCATCAATAATAATCAATATCACATGTTGTCGCATAGTTTATACACTTCAGATTCAATTTAAAAATACCGTCTATCAGATTGAACAGTCTAAAAAATGTGGGGATGGGTCTGATTGGATCATTGGGGCAACACCCTCCCAAACTCCCCAAAAAGTTACATGAAGCCTTGATGAAGGAGATTGGGCCTACAGTGTGGGTTTCTAAAACAAGTTAACAGCACTCACTTGCAGTAGATCCTTTCGTCGTTTAAGGGTTCATACGATACTGAGCCGGTACTAGTACTTGGTCCGGCATCATCTTTTGCGACATGCAAGTATCCATAGTATTTCCATACCTCACTACGAGGACGGCTGCTGCAGCTGCCTTTACGACCAACGCCAGTAATAACACGAAGTTCAGCTAATGCGGCCCGTTCACTTCTACTAAGCGCAGACGAACTAACGTTCTTATTCTTAAGGTCCGAGGACCCTGACGCTGGCTTACGCTGCGGTACTATTTTCTGCATAATTACAGTTAATAGACCCAAAACAGATAAACTCGTTCTCGATTCAATGTACTACAAACTTTCAAACGCGTCTATATCACAGTCCATCACTTTAAGAAACTATGAAACATTGGAAATGGAAATTACCCGAATTTCCGCTAGTTTCTTGTTTATACTTTATAGGCATCGGCCTTCAGGCGTCTTATAAATCAAATAAGTAAGTAGGCCTCAGAATAATTTTGAGTGATCGAGTCGACTATGCAGGAATATTATGGCGGCGGTTTGGAGAGAAAAAATTGGCGGCGACTTGGATTAAATATGACTTGACTTGACTTGACCTATATCAAGTCGACTTAGTCGACTTAACGGCGGCGACTCTCAGGTCTAGCAGTATCCACTCTGTAGTCTGGAGCGCCTCTGAGTAGTAATCTGGGGGCGCTATAACATTTAAGTGCATGAACAATACCCACTACGCCACCGCGCCCTACTGTTGCCATGTTGTCAACTTATCATAAGCTGCCAGGTCCATTAGATGTAGGCCTAGGCCACAGTATAAATAAATAACATGTTATTTTATACTGTGTGTAGGGCCTGTAGGCCTAGTACCAAAGACAATTTATACAAATATAGAATCCTTGGCCTAGTCACGACCGTCTGAATCGGCCTAGTACTAGAAAATCTGTTCATCAAAACGGCAGTTTAATTTACGTCATAAACTTAGGCATCTATCCGGATTACGTAATCCATGGCATAAGACCTTCGCAGCCTAAGAGTTAGTCCGCACGTAGGATTAAAAAATACATTGGAGGTGCAGAAAAATCCTGCCAGGCGTATAATTCTAGTATTTGTTAGATAAAAAGGTTTTATTTCAGTATTGTGAAGTATACTTTAATCGGAGAACTGTACGTTAGTATTTTTGCAGTTTTTTGTACATGGGCGATAATACATCGATATTGCGTTAGTCGAGGATTTTTGCAACGTTAATACCAAACGGTTCGGGTTGTATTTACTCGTATCTCAATACGTACAGCGCCATAAAATTATTTAGGGCACTTTAGCCATGTTTTTGTGGAACCAAATTATTCACAGGCGCTTCGTCTAATTAGACCTACAGTAACTGATGTGAGCTACT
Source organism: Lumbricus rubellus (assembly GCA_945859605.1). Lineage (NCBI taxonomy): Eukaryota > Metazoa > Annelida > Clitellata > Crassiclitellata > Lumbricidae > Lumbricus > Lumbricus rubellus. Next base: position 40,631,780 of record OX243815.1, on the reverse strand, counting down.
GATTTACTCTTAACACAACTGCACTACACTGTACTAAACTGTGGGTCAGTATGATGTATAAGCAGTATACTCACCCAGCTTCTACTTTTATTGTATTCTATATTGTATTGTATTTAGTCATTCTAAAGCGTCTGTAGTAGGGTGAACCGTTCAGAGGCACTCCAAGTGTGCAAGGCCCCGCAATAAGAAGCAGGTTTTGAGAAGAAGACAGAAGAGTAGAGCAACCAGAAGGAGAAAGCGCATTCCGAAGAATTAAGGTAGTGAAGATGGAGACAAATGTGGATGACACTGAGGCGTCTTAAATGTATAATAAGACACGTCAGATTGGAAATATGCTCAGTTAAGGTTATTGAGCTATCAAGTACAACACCCAGATCCCGCACATTTAACGAGAAGGAAAAGAGCAGACATTTTCAGAGAACAGAATTAGATCAAGCTTCTGGAGCTGCTGAGGGATAACTGACCAGATAAATTGAGTCTTTGAAGTATTAAACGAGAGGCGATTAGAGGACATCCAGCAGTGGAAATGATCAGTAAGAGATTCGATGAACCCAGGTAAAATCAACTGTAAAGATATTGGACCATGGGCAAATTTATGCCTGTACATCTTCAGCAAAGAGATGGCCAGCAGCACTACAGATCTGGGAAAAAGAGAGGCGATGTCAGCCATGTAAAGAATAGATCTATAGGAGCGGCTCACGAACTGAACTTTGAGGATCACCCAGTTTAACATGGACCCATTGCATTTGAAGTCACCAGTAATTATCCTTCACGTTCTTTGAGAAGGGTAGGACCGGAGCCAACAAAAGAGGAGGCCCTTAACCCCATAGAAAATCTTAAGACACTGGAGAAGAATATGGTGATCAACCATATCAAAAGCTGAGGAGACATCATAGAGGGTCAACAGAGTAAGCCCAGACCTATCAACAGCTGGATAGATTTCAGATCTATAATAGAGAAAGGAGAACTGTCTCAGTGGAATGATGATCCCTAAAACTGGACTGACTTGCAGGAAGCAGACCAGATTGCTCAAGGTAAGGTAGAAACTGCAGACAGATGAGATGTTCACAAGTCTTAGAAAGACAAGATAGATCTATTTGAGTTATGCTGATAATTGTGGTGTCAAGGTTATGCTTGTTGAGCGAGGAAAAGACGAGGTCCCATTTCTGTGAGACAGGGATGCAACCTTCAGAGAGGGACAGGTCTATTAAACAGATAACTATGAAAGGAGCAAAGTCATCCCTAATGTTATTGACAAATGGGGGTCTAGTTCTGTACGTATTGAGATATTGGTAAATGCTTGCGAGTTTTTCGCGTGTAGCCTATATCACAGACTAATTTCATTGCTCAACATTTCTACCAAAATTCTTTACCCCACTGTGAGAAGGAATTCCGCCAATGTTTGCACTCTGACATACGTCTACTTCTTCTTTCCCTTTAGGCTAGAATTAATCCCTCTGGCTGCTCTGATCCTTTTCCTCCACTAGTCTCTGTTTCCAGTGTCTTCTTTCTAGAGTTTGAGTCGCGCCTGGTCTTGTTGCATGATATCGTCTCATCTTTTCGTCTGCGCCAACCATAATTATTACACATCTGCTTGCATGAATCTTTTGACACAACTATTCTATTTTTTCATTACATGTCCATACCACCTCAACCTGATCTCTTACAAGTGTCTTGTCAGTTATACATGCATGATGCCACCCTAGTTTCTGTCTGATGTCCTCATTTCGTTTCATGCACTCTGACAAATCTGTGAGAGGCCATGTTACTGTACCACTGATAACTTTGCATGCAGGATATGTACTTTGTGTTTCCAGCCTCTCATCATCCACTTTGCTCTCTGGCTTTCTGTGACATTCTTTTTACCCAGATGAGGACAACCATAACCTAACATCATATTTTTGCCTGGACTGACCCCTTGCTTGTGGAATGACATCAATGATGCAACTGACAGGCCCAGATGGCGAACATGATTCCTCAGTGGATGTCTCTTGGATTGTGTCCATTTCCATGTAAAGCATTGTGTGGGATGACTTGCATTTTTATGACTAAATGGAATTACTTAGACTGATACGGAAGTAATGCTTTCCATTATACGACAGTTCCTTGTCTTACAAAGGGCATCACATTTTCGCTGTGAAGCAATAACCATTAAAAAGGTGCTTCCAGTAGCCTTTATGGTTATTTATTGGTATTTATCAGGGGTATATCCAGAAAAAATTGAGGGGTTTTCAATTAACATTTCCAGTTTCCAACTGGCATGGTCACAAGACTTTAAAAATTGGTTTAAAGAAAATTGAATAATTTTTTTCAAATTTTTTTCCTGGGGGTTGAACCCATAAAGCCCCACCCTAACTAAATCCATAATTTCTATTATTTTTGATATTGCCACATGTAGTGACAAGATACACAGAAATAGGGAACAAATTCTAACTATTTTTCAAAAACAAAATTTTTCATGGGGGGTTGAACCCCATAATGCCCCCATGATTTATATTATGTCGGCTATTACCATTAAACTTCTAAATGTAGGATTTGACACAATTTCCTTTCATGTATGACTAATAGTTCTGAAGATATATTTAATTAGAAAATTTGAGGGGTTTTTGGTGAATAATTGTTTACACGTATGCGATACAGATGTATACTTCTCATATTCATTTTCCTTGCATTTTTCTGGTTTTAACGAGGTATAACTTTTGCTTGGCAGGATTTTTCTGGGGTTCAGAAAATTTCATGCAGACTAAGTTCGCAGCAGATTTTTTTATTCCTCTCTGTTAAAATCTTTGTACTGTAGGCCTACTGTTTCTGGTTATGCCTAAATTATAAGTACAGGTCAAGGAATCTATAATTCTTATTAAATCCTTGCACAGGTAACCTAGCATTTGTTGAAGAACTTCAGAAACGCCCTCGTCAGTCATGATGCTCTCGGCATCAAAAGATGTTCGCTAATAAAAAAAAAATGTTAGCGGAAAGTCAAACGCTCTGACTCCCGTCATAATAGAAGCCTAGAAGGAAATGAATGGGCGAAACTGCACAATCGGGGACCGCTATTAATAGATCTTACGTACTATTTTCAATTTATTGGAAAGAATGACGACACTAACCCTAATTCAAACCCTAACCGACCCTCACGACGCCTAATCTGAGCCCTAACCTACCCTCACGACGCCTAACCTGAGCCCTAACCGACCCTCACGACGCTTAACCTGAGCCCTAACCGACCCTCACGACGCCTAAGATCTATTAATAGCGGTCCGCGATTGTGCAGTTTCGCCAAGCATTCTAAATTATTCGCCCGGTGCAGCAGGATCATTTTCCATCAATCCATCTTCTACTTTGGCATCATGAATCCTTTTCATCAGCTTCCATTTAGGGTGGACGGATTTTGCGTATGACGACAAAGGGTTCTCGACAGAATGTGCGGCGTGCGCAAAATGAATTTCTGGCTATGATTTGTGACGTCCACATTGATCTGTTTACAACTCTGTATTATTCTATAGTCGTTCGATTACATTTTTTTGCTCCCAAATCAATCGTACACAGACAATTTGTTAACAGTTGAATAGACAACACATGTTATAACAGAAAATGTTTTATTACATGATATAAGACCCGGTTGCAGTAGAGAAGTTGAGTGAGAATAGACTGAGGATTAGAGGCCTACCGTACAGTTAGACGAAACTCATAATTTCTAATGCACTACACTAAAACCACCTGCATCGTATATTTTATCATGCCAATCTTGAATCTTATTCATTTTTGTATGCATTCATTGTGATCATGCAGGCCAAGTGTATATTATGACAGTTCAATACTTATTGTGTTCAAGGAATGACATTTGAGTCCAACAATGCCAAAATTTAACACATTGGCCACTGATTTGCTGTGTTAAATGACTCAATTTGGGACGTGTTAACACGTCCCTCACGGCCAACGTGTTAAATGAGCATAAATAAGCATAAATAAGCTTAAATATTGCCTTTTCTTTGTGCGTACACTTTTGATATTGGTGAGCGTCAACCCTGGTTTCTTTCATGTGTTTCTTTTAGTGATGGCAGAGGATGTTCTTGAGTCCATCTGGTCAGCTTATAAAGCACTTCGCGACCAGGTGGACTGGAAAAGTGTGTCAGTCTGTGCCGGAGCCTTTCTTGCATCATGGTTGGTCTACAAACTGGGCGTGAAGCCCTTCCTGTCTCCTCTTCGAAAGGTCAGTTTCATGGATAACGAGTGTGTTTCAGGGCACGGAATCCTTGAAAGTTGCTCTCAATATATTTTATTTTGGTTTTATTTTGTACTTTGTAAGAGATTTAGAGAGCTTCACATGCTTTGTGATGACAGACTCAGAGGTTTATATTTTTTATGATGTGTTAAGTACTGTCAAAATATTGGTATTATTAATAAATGAAAAGGTAGAAATAGTCAGAGCTTAAAGTTTGACTCGACGGCCATGGACAGCGTCCAGGCAGTTATTTTCAAATAAGAATGCGACCATGCCATTCATTATTCCTGATCAGCACTTCTTTTTTAGACATATAGACCAATAGTGATGTACTAGTAAAGTTCATATTGAATGATCAAATAATTGCAGTCTTATTGGCCAGACTAAAATCGGATTACCATCTGTGAAGTGCACTACATGTTAGATCATGACATGCAACTATTCTGTGAGGTAATAAAAATGTGCTGTTGAGTATCTAATAATACCAGCTACATGCAAACAAATTATGCTTTAGCATTGTCCAACCATCAATGGTGCTTGTCAAGCAGGTTACCTGTGTTGGCATTAATGGGTATGCACTTGAATTTTGCTGTATTGATTTACCATGCTTAGGGTTTTGTTTAGGTTCCTGGAATGCCATACAATCCTTTTGTCGGAAATCTTCCTGACCTTTTGAAAGGCGAAAGAATTGAACGCACCATGAAGTACAGTATTGTATACTAAAGTTTTGAACAGCTTAGAATTTTAGATCAGTTTAGAAAATTACGGGGTATTTGGTGTTTGCTTGAGAGTGTGAGTTTGAAAAGGGAAAACAGTGTTGACGTTGAGTTGATTGCTCACATCCAAAAAACTCTTTCAAAAGTTATTTCAAAGCCAAATGTTGCAGAATTGAGAACTGTTCTTTTGAAGAGCAAGTGAATTTTTTGACTATTCTGCTTCAACACAGTTTGTGAGTCTAAAAGTGACTTGCAATATGCATATTGTGGCACCTCTGTCAAAACTGACATTTGATAGCTATTTTATGTATGACCTTTGTTAGTTCCATCCTTCCTAAAGACAGTATACACTTGTTGTTGATTGGTTGTGATCCTGCCAACATTGGGCCTTCTCAGTTGTTCCTTCCTTCTGGAATAGTCTGCCATGGAAGTGTGCCTCTTCCATAGGGATTCTACATTTCTAACAGGCTCCTTAAGACTTTTGTATCAATGTGGCTAGACTGGAAGTGCCTCTGAGTAGGCTTTTTGACCAGTCTCTATATATATTCTTGAAGTGAATGGATGAATATGACTTATGTTGTCTCACCTATTCAGTTTGTGGTATCTGCCTATATTACTGTTCTTTAGTTCTCCAGGCTTTGTACTGGTAATAGTTAACCTATTGTAGAATTTTTATGTTAGTTAATCGAGTATTTAGTTGTACTGAACTCTACTTAAATCTATCCAGGAAAATACAAACCATTGACTACAAAAGGAATTATGATGAAGAAGGCTTTAATTACTGGGAGGTGATGGCTTTTGCAGGATGATTGAGAAATGTGGTCCTGTCTTTCGTTACTACATGCCTTTTGGAGAGGAGAGGCTGGGCCTTGCTGATCCTGAGGCTATTCGACACGTGACCATCACAAACTGTCGCAATTATGTCAAGCCATCATTGAGGTGTGCCTTCAACATACATATGAGCCATCTTTGTGCATAAAATTTAATTAATTTCTTCATTTTCATCATTTATAAAGACATCTTCATTACGAATTCTTTGCCATAATCATATGACTTTTGGACTCTTCATGAACAATTGATGTTGACGAGTATGTTGATTATGATGATTATGAGATGATGTTTGATAAGGCAACGAGTAACACTTTAAATGGTATCCTGTTGTGTTAATACAAGTTGGCTGATGTGTTGCAGTGGTGCCATGTATGCTTTGGCCCCTGGACCAAAGCTCTGGGCTTTCCTTTGGGTAAAGATATGTAATAGAGAGCAATGCCACATCATACCTTGCCTAATCTTTCAATACTTTGATATTACTTGTGATACCATGGAGGTACATTTTGTAGATAGCACCTCTTAAGTAGTTTGAAGCGACATTATAGAAATGTTCGATTAGAATTAGGTATGTTCTTTCTCGGAAACGTTCTGATGGGACATTCTGAAGGAGCGTCGCTTATGAATGAACCAGCATCTAGTGTTCCTTGTTGGCTGACGCTTTGTGGGTTTTCAATTGTTTAAATTGCAATTTGCCACCTAATGATGCACAGGTTTGGAGTTGGTTATGCTCCAACATATCCGTGTTTCACAGTCTCTTTGAGACCTACCGTATTTTCGCGAATATAACACGCGGGTTATACAAAGTTTTACAAACCACGCACCCTACCCGCGTGGTATACTCGGGGGCGTCTTATACAAATTATTTTTTACATAGTCAAATTTTGTGACAGATTATTTTCACGCCATGGTCAAAACTACTATTAAAGTTGTTTTATTACAATACGGAGACATGGACGTCAACGAAATCGATAGGACATGAAGTCCGAGTTCAGTTCGTTTATTATTATTATCATAGAAATATAAGAGACGCAGAAAGTTACAATTTAAAGTTTAACAAATTATGATCTGACCTTAAATACAAAAGTTAAATATAATTATAAATCAATTTCAATTGTCTGTTGTTTTTAATAAAGCAGTAAACAAATTTACACAGGCGTTATTTTGTATTATCGCTTGCTCCTCGCTAGGTATCAGGCTCAGAAATTAACTTGTTTTAATTTATATAGCGCAGAATTTTGCGATTTTTAAACAGTCCAGTTAATCTTTCTTTTTATTGTCCTCCGCTGCCTCTTCCATATCACAGATGTAAATATTATCAATGGCATCAAAAATTAAGTTCAATTTTCCAGAATAGCTTGCCAAATACCAAATATTGGCATCCCACTTTTCGTTTAACAACATATGCCAATTGCGGTGATTGAACTTTGAGAACTCGTGTCAATGTCAGGATTTCCTTTGGACAAACCTAGTTTATTTTCGTCACTTGACATATGAAATAATTATTAATGGTCAGATTTGTCGAAACTGTCACCATTTGAACCTAATTCTACAAGGAAATCGCGAGTTTATTAGCCTATTATTCATCCCTTCGCGTTGGCGGCCATATTGGATCAGTCACATGTGCGAGAAGATGTCCGTTTTCATTGTTAAATAACGCGCGTAGTTTTCCATTTTAAATATATCTTCCACTTATATTATGTGTCTACTTATATTATCTTGGTCTAAATAACGTAAAATTTCAAAAATATAATATTATTTCATAGGTCAAGTCGTCATTATAAGACCAGCTTACGCCGGTACTAAGCTAGCCTACGCCCTTAAATTACCCCAAGTAGGCCTACGATAGTTCAAGCTTGTTATTTAAAGATATGATATGGAAGTGGGATTGATCAAAAAAATTCTTGCATCAATATAACTTCAATTATATTCGATTGATAGAAAAAGGCGACAATAAGCACATATGAAATTCGCCAAATACTTTTAACAAGATCGTTTTTTGCTGAAACCGGTTGAAAGACTACCCATTATTCGCTGCACTAATGGTATAATCCTTAAACGACGATGACCATACCTTGTGAAGCTGCAAGTAGGCTAAAGAACACGGTAATTCCCACTTACAAGTTGTTATATTTATATAGAAAATTATATATGGTTAACTATAATTATTGAAATGTAATTTTAGCAAAACGATTTGTTTATCAAATACATGATTTTAAATTGTTTATAATTGAACCATTTACGACTCTATGCAGTCAAATTATATAAGGCTAGAGTAACATTAACGTTAGCACGCACGTTCAAGTACTAGCGCGGATGGAGGCACGAAAATGCGTCTTATAGTCGGGTGCGTCTTATATAATTCAATTTTTACTCAAATCGCAAAAAGTAGCGTGTTATATTCGGGTGCGTGTTATACCCGTGTGCGTGTTATATTCGCGAAAATACGGTATTTGTATCACCATGGTTGGACTGGAAGTGCCTCTTTTTTATTTCTTGAAAAGCGCTATATCATTTGTTGAATGAGTGCTTACCTTGTATACACATACGCAGCCTGATTTCAGGTTTACTTGACTCGTCGAATTTTATTATGGCTTCTTTGCAAGAACTTATGAGTCTGAGTTCGTGTTTCAGATGATGCAGAAATTTCTGGATGCCTTGTGCAATGTGCATTATTTTGAAAGCACTTTTGAAGTTCTCAATTGCTTGCTGTTTCTAGAGCATGCACTATAGAAAGGTTTTTATGGTTTTAGTCTGCTGCGAATGATGGTTGGTGACGGATTACTGACAAGTGAGGGACATACCCACACAATTAAGAAACGCTTGATGTCTCCTGCCTTCAACAACCAATCCATTTCAAGTGAGCTTGAAGATACACCATTTTCTGTTAGAGACTCATCAACCGATCATGCACTTGTTGCTTGCTGATTGAAAGTTATAGACAGGAAGAGAATAAAATCGGATAAACATAGGAAGGAGAATAAATGGGAAAAGACAGAGAGATTGAGGAGAAAAGAGATACATATGTGGCAAGAGACAGAGAACATGGTAACAGAAGGAGAGTGAGAGTAGGCAGAGAGAGATCGAGAAAGTGAAAGAGACAGATTGTTACAGACATGGTTGCGTCTTGTGTTTGACTTGAACAGTCTGAATCTTTCTACTGGCATCTTATATGATCATTCTAATATTGTAAGAACTTTTCAGCTCTGTTGGCACAGTGCATAAATTGATAATGAAGTCTTTATTATAGCAACAGAGACAGTAAACAACAGCAGCATCATTTCACAAATATGGTATTACTCTCATTCATGATTTCAAGGGAAGAGGAAATTTACTCTGGTTGAACATTCGATCAAAATTGAGACATGTTCCGCATAGCAGCTGTTCATACATGTTTGTGGCGGTCCAGACCCAATTTGTTATTATGTCAGAAATTAAACATCAGAGAAAATTATGGAACTAGTATGTTTGTGTCTTTCGGTTTTTGAGCAAAATTTAATCTAAAATATGTTCAAAAATTATTTTATTTTAGTTTTTCAAAATAGTGAATTTTTAAAGCTATTTTAATGCTCGTGACATGCGTATTATTTTGTTTTAATTAAGTTAATTACTAAATTAATTAATTTAATTGGATCACTTTTTGTCTTATATCGTGAGTCAGAATAAAGCTCAAGACATAATTTTTTTGTCATTTTGAAGTTTGGGACACGACCTTTGAGACGCTGTATCAAACTCAATATGTTGTAGAAATCACCTTAATACTTGGTTTGGTGTATTGAGCCACAAATGTAGCAAAATGGGACCATTGCTCTGAATTACTAAGTGTTGCTAATTCCTGTGAAATTGTTCTTTCAGAACTTATTCCAACATTTGAGAAGCGAATCCAGCAGTTGGCTGAATATTGGAAGCAGAAAGCTACAAATGGTGACAAAGTGGAGGTCGATGTGGCTGCTGACCTTGCCAGAAGTGTAGGAATTATCATTCGTGCATTTTCAATCTATGTATATTATTATAATTATAGGATATATATAATATATATATATATATATAATATGTTTTATGGTAATTTGAATTCATGTACCGTATACAAGGCCGTAGCCAGGATTTTATTTCGGGGGGTGTTTTCAGTGGCGGCCAAATCTAAAAAATATTTTCCATTATTGCCGCCAAAATTTCTGATGACCTTTTTTTTTAGTCATCCGGTCGAAATCTGTGAAATATTTTCCATTTTCGCCGCCAAAATTTTTTGTGACCTTTTTTTATTTATTTATTTTTTTTGTCATCCGGTCGACATCTGTTAAATATTTTCGCCGTCAAATTTCTTTTACTTCATTTTGGGGGGTTTTTCATCAATTTTTCATGATTTTTTGCATGACGAACTAGAAAATGCAATAGATTTTTTTCTGCATTTTCCATTTCGGGGGGTGTTCAAACACCCAAAACACCCCCCCCCTGAATACGGCCTTGACCGTATAATATGGTCTAAGTTTAGAATTCTGTCCAAGCTTATACTCGGTTAAACACATTGTTATTGTTATTATTTTTACGGGATGTTGTGTAATTAGTCATCAGGAACAACTAATTATGCTTGGCGAGCTATTTATAGGTATTTTTATTATTATCATTTTCATTAATTAATTAATCAATTATCATTATTCATTGCGTCTGTGGCACATTGGATAACACACTGGTGTGGAGATCAGTGGTGCTGAGTTTGATTCCCAAAGCCCCCTTGGATAGACATGTTGTAGGCTGCTATTATTCATTCATTCTGAGAATTTATTACCGCCCTTGTATTGCAGACTGTCTGTTCTGTTATTAGTTCAGATAGCTGTATAGTGTATACTGTACCCAGTTGCGGTCAATGCGGTGGATTGTCGAATAAATGAAAATTATATATATCATATATCATCATTATTGTTAGTATTTAATTGCAACTTCTGTGGCATCAATTTATAAAGCACAAAACCTAGAGCATTAGTGCACCAAAAGCATGCCATGGTTTGTTAAATACCCAGTCAGTCAACTGAGACTGACAGAGCTATTGCAGCACTCTTATGTTTATAAGTTGCATAGACGTCACACCATATTGCATTGCTGATGGTTGTCGTTTGTTAGTAGCTGCTCTTTACAGAACAGTTGGTTTGTTATTGTTAGACATTGGATGTCATTGGAGAGACAGCATTTGGATACGACTTTAATAGCTTGGAGAAACCGAACTCAGAGGTGTCAAAAGCTTTCACAGATATCATTTCAGGAGCTGGTTTGTCGTAAGTTCCAGGCGTTTTACAATTCAATGCATTCAGTATGTTTTCCAATGTCAATTACTATTGTTAAATCTAATTGATAGTTTTCAATTATTAATTATTGTTTTCTGTAGCATTTATAAATAATGGTAATTTTTTCTTACTTTTCTGCATTGAAGCACTGTACACATTTTGTAAACAGTAGTTATACAGATGCTTAACTTGCTCAAACGCATGTGATACATCAATTATTAAATGTAGTACAGATGATTTGGGTTGCTTAATATTTTTAGGTAAAATGATGATATGTGGCATGTTACATATAAATGTATTACACTATATATGTATGCCCAAACTCTCGCCTAACTTCGTCCAACCCTCTAGTGCATATTTATCTGTACCACAGATTCAGGCGGACCTACTCTTTACTTGTACGGTAATAAGTACTTTAAATTAATAAGTAAAATCTGTTGAGTGATGTTTTTGTTCTTTTACGTAGGTATCGCTTCGTTATTCCATTTTATTTCCATCTTCCATTTCCAGACGCAATAAAGGCTCGCAGGAGCATCAGGATCATGAAAAGCACCGTCCAGAACATCATAAAGCATAAAAGAGACCAACTTGCCAAAGGAACTGGCACTGGTAAGCCAGTAAATAGTAACGTAAGGTACCGTATAGTAAATAGTAACGTAAGGTACCATAGCGAAGAAGAGGCAGACCAAGAAACACCTGGAGACGTACATTTAAGGAAGATCTGGAGAGGATGGGACTGGGTTGGGACGAGGCGGAGGAGGTAGCTGGTGACCGTATGGAGTGGCGAAGACTTGTTGACCAATGCTCCGATCGGAACAGGAGGAACTAAGTCTAAGTAAGTAAGGTACCATATAGTAAATAGTAATGCAAGGTACCGTATTTATGTGTGTTTGTATATGGTGTTTATCTGAACATTGTGTTGCTTGAGAATTCTCTTGTCATAATATGACAAGAAAATTCTCATGCACTTTTTTCTCTCCACTTTTCTTCTAAATGCGGTTTACAGATTATCAATCTGCGGAATAAAGTTCTATATGTGACAAGATAATTTATTTAGCTATTTTTGTGTTGATCAGTAAAAAGTTATCTCTTGGTAGAGCACACAGCCTTTGTTCAGTTGCAGTAACTTTGTGAGGTGTGTGTTCAGACAATGATTGTACAGATAAGTATTTTTGTGGAATAGAAAAGTTGCTGGTGACCAAGGATGTGCTTGGGATGATGATGATGGCACGAGATGAAGCAACTGGTCAAGGAATGTCTGATGATGAACTGCAGGATGAAGTCATGACTCTCATGCTTGCAGGTCATGAGGTAATCAATTTAAAGACATCATGAGCTATGCTTATATATTAAAACCTGTGTATGGTATATATTTTACTGTAATGCAATTCTCTGAGAATTTTTTAAGAAACTGACTTGTCTAGTTGTAGATGTGACTTCATTAGTTATAGAAATAGTAATAGTAATAAATAAAATGCTGATAGTAACATATGCTAGTGATTACTTTTGAAGAGTAATCTCTTATTAGCAATAAAATGATCATGATAATGATTACCGCTGTTATAAGAGAATTCTATGCATTTTGAAGCATTGCAATTACAGTTAATTTAATAATTATTACATAAACTGTCAATACTTAATTCAGAGCAGTGACTTGCATTGATGTTCATGTTTAGATGCTGTCACATTCAAACAAAGCTGAGACCATTCTCTTTCTTTAACAGTTTTCTTGAAATTATTTGGCCAGTCTTTCAGCACGGCATTCCTGTAGTTGGGATCCTATATCGTAGTATATCAGTTGAATGTTCACTCAAGTCTTTTGAATTGCAATTCATATAAATTAATCTCTATGTTCATCATTATAAGTAATATTATGAGCACTATTAATAATGATAATGTGCCATAATTTATAACATAGCAAATTCAATTACAATTTTTTAGCAGATTGTGACATTTTTGACTGAATGCACAGTTACACTTTGGTTGGGCTACAATTTATTTTACGTTTGTAAATTTTTCTTATAGCAACGTCGTCAATAGCAGTGGTGTAGGTCATTAGATTATATTTAGGCCCCGATACCTTACAACAATCTAGTTAATGGGGTAATTTATGCGGATGTTAAAGATTTTTAGTAGGCTTTTACAAACAATAGAACAATTTCTGATGGTTTCAGACAACGGCTGTTGCTATGTCCTGGTGCCTTTTGATGTTGTCGTTAAATCCTGACATACAAGAGAAAGCTCGGCAGGAAATTCTTGACCAGCTGCAGGATGATGAACCGCTGACCTTTGAGAATCTTGAAAAACTGGAATACTGTGGCCGAGTTATTAAGGAAACTTTGCGGTAATCGTGATTTAGCACAGCAATTCTTTTGCAGTTTTAAGAGCTTTGCTGATTCATTCTGTGATGTTCATGCATAATCTAAGGTTTCCAGAGTGTTGTAAATATGCATGTGTAGTAATTGCATAAACTGTAAACCCATCAGAATATTTTGGAAACAACTCTGCTTCATCTTCAAGTTATTCAGCCGTCGGCAGATTTGAACATCTAGTGGTGCTGGTCCTTTCGATGCCGGGCTGTCTCCTTCTGTTTAGTGTGATCATCTACTCTTTGCTGCATCTGCATAATTATATATCTTTCTCGTTCTCTTTTTCTCAATTCTTCCTCCCATCATGATAGTTCTTGTAAGTGATTGCCCTATCAAGGTGTACCAACGCACTTCCTGTTTTTTATTTTTAGTTTCTTCCTGTCTTTCAGTTGTAGTTTCAATAAGGTATTGAAATAAGGTATTGCTCATCCACTTCGTACGCTTTTGTAAATTTTAGTAGGCTAATCCCCAGTATGTTTCTTAGGTATTGTTTTTGCTGTTCTTTGTATAAAAATGTGATCTTATTAGAAGATCGTGTTGCTTTATTGATTGTGTCAAATATGACTATTTGACTGTGGTCAGGTAAACTGTAAAATAATCTACTGCTGAAGAAGTTATCTGCACATAGTTTGCTGCTTAAGTTCCTACACAAATTGTTATTGCACCTGTATTAAGTTGCATTGGACTTGTTTTAGGCTTCTACCGCCAGTGCCAATAACCATCCGTAAAGCTTTGAAAACAGATGTTATTCCAGGCGGCTTTACTATTCCTGCTGGTACCGTCATAATCCTAAGTTTGGGGCCAATGATGAGGTAACACTAAATTCTTGAATAACTTTCGCTCACATTGGCAATATACCAGGCAATGGGCTTTTTGTTGAACAGTTCATGTTGAAAATTGTATTATAATATAATTATAATATTGTTTATTATTTGCCATTGTGTATAGTCTTGTATTTATCACTGACTGTATGTCTCATTTGTACTTTTGATTTATGATGCTGGATGAGTGGATGACCATTATGCAATATGCATTATGCACGTTAAATGCTAAATCATGTGCTTTATGAATGTGCATAATACTTGCAACTTCACAATACAGTGCAGCAAAAAGATACGGTATGAACCATGAGCTTTAATTGAAAGAGGTAAAGTATTCACTTCAAGAACCAACTTGAAATTAATTAGACAGAAATTATTTCTATTTATCGTTTAGTAAAACGAGATTCTTGATGGAGCTCAATAACTTTCACATGGTGTTATCTGATGATGTTCACAGGAGACCAGAGATATACGAAGATCCGAATTCCTTTAATCCGGACAGGTTTAAAGAGCAGGAAACGGAAGCTTCATTCCATCGCTTTCTTCCATTTCTTATTGGTCCTCGTATGTGTCTCGGATACAAGTTCGCTCTCATCGAACTGAATGTTATGTTGGCCGTTCTCTTGCGCCATCTGCGTTTTGATGTCATCCCAGGCACTGAGTACAAACAGAAGATGGCACTGACGATGAAGCCACACCCTTTGTTGAGACTTCGCACTTCAGTCATTCTGTAGAGTGGCATTGTTTCGTATGGGATGAGGCCAGTGTTCATTGGCTGTCATTAGTTGTACACGAGTTAGGATAACCTTCTGGAGCGTAAATTTGGTCGGCCTATAATCAAACTTTCAGTCTGCTCAAAACTTAATTAAGTTCTTACTTATCTTATTTTGGCTGTGCAACCATATGCATTGATCTATTTTATGGATCTTATTAGCATTATCATTCCTTATCACACTATAACCGACCTACAGATGTAGGATCTGACATTGTAGCACGACTTGTCTTACGTAACCTCAGCGTAGTTTATACTGATTGTCGAGTGATAGATGCTGCATTTTAATTTCATTACCGGCATAATTTCCAAGGGCAAAACTGAGATGATGAATTGATGATGCATATTTCTGGATCACTGAAGGCATTGTTTTTTTAAAGAGTTAACATAACTTAACGATGCAACCGCACAGACCGAGAATATGCGTATCTGCGGTTCAGAAATTTCCTAATCTGAGGCTTCGCAAGCTCGTTGTTCCTTTTTATACTTTAGCCCCACGTTAAAGACCTCCGTTCTGGACTTATACAGACCCTGATAGGCAGGATTGTTACATCTTAGATGTTGACCTTGCAGTGCACGTGTCTGCTTGTTTGGTTGTCAGTATGATCTTAGATAGAGGAATGTGCTTTTGATAATGACAACACAAAGGATTGAAGTTTTCTGTGAATGACAACGTAGATTGTGTTGCTATGGGTAACAATCGTAAATTCATAGGCAGAGTGGTGTCTTCAAGTGTTTAGAGACCAAGACAAATCTGGTTGCCAGCATAGCTTCATATTTTTTTTTTCTGCACCATTTTAGCCATCATTTTATGTTTAACTACTTTCGTTATTTTTTGTGTTTAGTTACTTTTGTAACAACTTCCGGTTCAACGGTGTAATCTTTAGGAATGCGGCAAAGCCAGCAAAGTTTACTATTTACAGTCGTAGACTAGAAATATGTATGATTTTTAAACTACCGGTATATCTTTTCTAACATTGTTAGCGCATTTACAGTGCATGTTTTAATGATTCACGGTGACTGCAGTTTACGTTGTGTTGTATAGAATTTTTGACGTCGATGTTCCATTTATTTTGAACATCAATTTTGAACTGTTACACGATGATTTTTGTATCTTCAACATTCTAGTTTCAAGAGACCATGCAAATCAACATTTTCAATATAATGATGTTTGTCTGTAGTACTCTGTACCGAAAGTGTGATTTCTATTAATGATGTTAAGTGTAATTTAACTAATTTAACCATTTATAAAAATCAAGAAATGAAATTATGTGTGTTATGATGTGGTGGTTATGCTGAGTAGCTTTCTGTGAGTTATTCTCTAAACGTGTCCGAATTATGGTCAGAAGTCATTGTAACCAATGGTAAGAGCAGTTCTGGTTTGAAGGGTTAACTAATAATATTGTAACCAGGGCTTAAAGTGTGGCAGGAAGGTCATGGACGGCGTCCTGGCACTTATTTTCAAATCTCTATGTCGTCCTTCCACTTATTTGGCCAGCACACATGAAAATGTAAGGGGCGTCCTGGCACTTCTTTTGGAAAGGTAAGAGGCATCCAGGCACTTCTTTTTTTAAACACTTTTAGCACTGATTGTAACCCATAAGAGTGTGCCAGGTATGTCCCATGATATGAAATTCTATGACTGATTGTAGGCTGAAACCTGTCCCCTGTTTAAGTCCTGTTCATGAGGCTATTTTATGCTCTGTATTCAGTCCTTCTTTGCAATTAACTAGGTAACCTAGTGTGATTCACCATAGGAAAGAAAGCTAAAATTGCACTTATTCTGTAACTCTTAACATTTCATCAGAGTTGAATTGCCCTAATGGGACTTTGTTAATTTTGGGTAGGCCTTTGTATTCTGAGAAGCTGTACTATTTTCTCTTTATGCAATGTGAGTTTCAATAACTCTGGACCAATAAAATGAAGTATTGATATGGACAGCCATTTGACAATATTAAACATCTTAGCTTATACAATTATAATAATTATATAAATTATAAATATATATATATACAACCGAAATTTGATAATGCCCTCCTTACAAGCTCAGAAGTGCACATTGAAGTACGCTGATAGGTTGACTGGACAAGGTCAGTTTTCAGTTTAGAGCGAAAGATAATCTCGATGAGAGAGTTACGAACAAGGGAAGGCAGAGAGTTCCAGATGAAGGGACCAGCAAATGTATTGTATTGTATTGTATCTGACCATTTATAAAGTGCTTCTTGCGGCAACAGCCTTTCAGAAGTGCTCCCAGTGAGAAAACAAGCAAGTTTTTAGATGAGATAAAGACGAGGATGCTACCAGAGAGGATGGCAGAGTGAATTTATGGGAGAAGCCCAATGCAGGAAAATGATCTGGATTGACTCGGGGACGAAGAAGCCAAGCTGATCAGAGGATCTAAGAGGACACGGCAAAGCGGCAGAAAGGGGGCAAGTATATGATCACAGAGATTCTTCGGAGCAAGATCCAATTGAGACTTAGGCCTAAGGACCAAAATCAGGACTTTAAATTGCTTACAGGACGAGAGTGAAAGCCAGTGAAATGGGAAAGAACGCCAGCCAATGTGTGTATCATGAGCAACCTACCTTTCAGCAGATGCTGATCAAAGAGAAGACCTTTAACGAAGTCACAGCGTGTGACCATAGACTAAACTTCACGAAAGGGTAAGTAGGATGGCCGATGATCCGTGCATGCTTTGTACATGAGGAATGCTACCTTGAAGCGAATACGCTCACAGACAGTAGGCCAAGGCTAAGCCAGTGTAAAGAACGTTCGAAGAGTGCTGTTGTTATTCATACTGTGGTTTTACCAAAAATCTTGAAGTCTACAATCATTTTTTGTTTTACATTCTCCATCAATTGCGGCGTTTATGCACAATTCGTAGTCTATGTCAGTCCTTGGTCATTGAGAGCAGTAAATAAAAAACATCTATGGGTCAAAGAGCAAGACCTAAAAATAGATTCCTTCTTCAGATAAGAACAGGTTCTCGGCATTGTATTGTAATGTTCACGTTACCTGATGCAAGATAATATTATTATTATGTAGATAATGATTGCTGCGACATTTTCTAAGAAGTAGAGTTTGCATTTGAAGGTAATATTTTGTATAAGCTGTATACGTGATAACTTGCTTGTGTTGATGGTTGTCATCGTTGCCGAATGATTTAAACGGGGTTTAAAATGAGGACGATCGTATCGTAATGACTGCACACTTTAAGCGCTGAAGTCTGAAAGTGAGGAACAGTAATTGGGCTATTTAAATAGAAGTTGGATTAATAAAAAAATAGTTGTGCTCAAAGAGAAGCTGGATTGTTGAAAAATAATGATGTTGCGCCAGGTGAATAATTTAGAACGCTGAAGTGATAGATTACCCCAACCATACAGTTTTCTACTAGATGCATGATCTGGTGAAAGTAATTGTTGCTTTGTTTTCAGTTATGGCGCATGAAGTCTTGGAGTACATCTGGTCAGCGTATAAGGCACTCAGTGGCCAGCTGGACTGGTCAAGCGTGTCTGTTTATGCCGGTGTTTTTCTTGCATCATGGCTTCTATACAGACTGGGCATGAAGCCTTTTCTGTCACCCCTTCGAAAAGTAAGTTTGGTGATAGTGATAATCATGACTGAGTTTTAGATGAACACTATAAAAAGTTTCTGACCATTGAGTCTTAGTTAATAAATATTGAAATTTAATCCTGCTGTTTGGAGAAAGTTCTCTCAATGTAAATAAATTTGAACCCAAAGGATTAGCAGAAATAATTATAATTTATGACATTGTGACAGAACAAATTAGTATAAATCTGACCAAAGAGGATTTGCATTTTCAGAAAATGCCATTACGGTAATTACATGAAGATTAGTTAAATACTCTTTGAGTGCTGCTTTTTAGTAAGGTACATAACATGCTGTTAGCCTATTAACTATGCTACTGAGTGTACTAAAGTATAAATACATGCATACATGACATGCCATCTGGCAAGGGTGTTCATTAGCATATTTAGGTGCCTGCCAGCCAGGTAATCTAAATTAGTGTAAACTTAGTCAATGGCACTGCGCTTGAAAAAATGCGTAATTGGCATAATTGGGATTTTTAGGTTCCTGGATTGCGATACAATCCTATCGTCGGAAATATTCCAGAAATGATGACAGGCGAAGGAATGGAAGCCACTCTGAAGTAAAGTATCAGATACCTTAAAGTATCAGATACTCTGAAGCAAAGTATCAGATACTGGAATTTGGGATTTATTTTTATATGAATTCATGACTTGGCTGCACAGGGTTCATTTTTAATTTGTAAAAACAGAGCACTTCTTGGTATTTATTTGTTGTAATCCAGAGTCATCTTGACCTACTTGAGATAAAGAACTTGTCATCTGTTTTCGATGTTCTGAACTGTACATACTGTTTAATTTAAGAGGAAAAAAACTATTACACTACACTCGATTGGCTAAACGTTTAAGCAGGATTTTGGCAATTATAGCCTTACTCTCAAGAAATTTAGGAAGAAACGTATAAGAAAGTGATGAAATTTGCAGGATGATTGAGAAATGCGGCCCTATCTATCGTTACTACATGCTGTTTGGAAGTGAGAGGTTGGGCATTGCTGATCCTGAGGCTATTCGACACGTGGCTATCACAAACAGCCGCAATTACATTAAGCCACCAAGTCGAATAAGGTTTGCCTACAACTTACAAAGCTATCGCAATGAGCATATTTGTGCCAGTTTCATTATTAATTTCTTCATTGTTTTGTAGTTAGTAGCATTTCAAAGTACTGTTTTTATTGTAACGTGTGTGTCTGTGTTGCGGCTTAGAAATTGTCATTAATATTATATTCGTATTGTGTTTGAATACTTTGCTGTCTCTCTCTCTGTCTCTCTGTCTCTCCTCTGTCTCTCTCTGTCTCTGTCTGTCTGTCTGTCTGTCTGTCTGTCTGTCTGTCTGTCTGTCTGTCTGTCTGTCTGTTTCACTGCATGTGAAACATGTGACGCTGGTGATGATGATTAAGAAGATTATGGGATGATGATTGTACTTTTGTTATGCCTATAAAGGTAATGAGCAGCACTTTAAATAATACCCTGTATATGAGTAAGTAGTTAATTTCATTGCTGTGATTGTTGTATGCTTTAGATCCAGGACCAATATTTTGACAATATTTACTACCCTAATTCTGCAACTCTGCCATTTACTTGTCATCACATGAAGTTTGGAAAATGTTTTCGATAGCATCACGTTCAGAAACTTCAGATATATTAGCTTATTCTGAGAGATTATTGCTTGTGAATAATCTGACAGTCCGTTCTTAGTTTTGTTTACGCGAGTAGTACTTTGTAAATTTCAAGTTTAAAATTCACTATTTTCCATGGATGTGTCTAAATTTCACAAGTCTGCAATAAGATTTATTGTTTTTGTTTTCAAAAGAAAGGCATAAAATATTGGAATGTTTGATTGTTGTAGTGTGTTGAGAATGGTTCTTGGTAATGGACTGGTGACAAGCGAGGGAGAGACGCATGCTGTTCACAAACGCTTGATGTCTCCTGCTTTCAACAATCAGTCGATTTCAAGTGAGTTTTTAAACATTAAAATGCTTTGTGTTTGCATCTTTGACAAACTAACTTGTTAATTTCAAAAGGAGAAAAGGTATATGGATAGACTGACTGACTGACTGACTGACACAGACGGACGGATTAATACTTTGATCTATGCAGCGATCAATTGGAGAATAGATACATTGATGGGAGAAATTGACTAAAACTGAGAGAAACGTAAAAAAGAAATGCACAGGATTATGTGCAGGTGAAAAGAAAGGGATATACGATAGGGAAACAGTGCAAGAAGAGTCGGAGAGTTGTGCCTATGAGAAAGTGTGAAAGACAGGGATACAGAAGTGACTTGTATCATTTTTTTCTATGCTTGATTATTTTTTATCACTGCCTTGACGGACCCAGGACATGTTCTAAACCCACTCCTCCCTTCTATGAGGACACTTCCCTATTCCACAGACCACTTGATCGAATTGACCCAGAAGTGGACAACTTAATCAGAAAGACGTTTTTAACAAGAATGCTTTATGATGCTTAATTTCATGTGAACCAAAGTGTGGTTATGCAGTTGGATTAATAAAGAATACACTTACTTGCTTACTTGCTTTTACATTTTTCATCTGCAATGTTTTAACCATTGAAACGGAAGACAGAGTATTGTAGTTCAGCACTTTAATTGCTGATGTATTAGTAATTCTATTGATATCGTTTTCTTCAGAATTGATCCCAACATTTGAGAAAAGAGTCGTGAAGTTGGTTGAATATTGGAAGAAGAAAGTGACCAATGGAGGCAAAGTGGAGGTCGATGTGTCGGATGACCTTGGCAGAACTGTACGAACATTTCCTATAATCATCAATTTATTATTTGCATTTATTAAACTAATAACCATTTTGGCAGTAAAGGACCAAGAGGATATATGCAAAAATCACGACGCAAGTGACATAGCGACCCATGTGCTTCTAGATGTCATGATGTGGAGCAGACATGCACAGGCCGGTTAGGACAGACCAGTGGAGAGAGTCGGGGAGAGAGCGTGGGACACATACGGGCATTGACCCACGTTGTCCCTCATGCCTCTTTCCCACGATTCTCTTCAATCAGACAAGGTGGTCTAGCTGCTTCAAGATGTTAATGGTAGGGAGCAGACCTGCTGACCGGAATGGTTGAAGCTGGACAACATGGCGCGAGACAGACTCAGACAGAGAGTGGCATCGGACTCATACAGGCGTTGAGCCCAGGGTTATTGATGATGATGAAGATGATTATAAGATATTTTTGCAGCATGAATTTGTGTAATATGTGGTCTAGCTAAAAGATTCTGATTCACTTCAATCTTCCAAAGTGACCTCGCTCTGTAGCACATTGCTGTCATCATCATCGTCGTCGTCGTCGTCATCATCATCATCACCACCACCACCACCACCATACTTTTACCCCCAGATAGAGAGGATCCCTCAGCGACCTAGACCAATATAATCTTGTTAAATAAGGCTGGAGAGGCCCTATTCATCTGTTCTTTGATCAGTTGTGTTAGCAGTGAGATAAGTTGGAAACACAAATGTTATCATTATTGTTATTATTAATGTTATTATCGATTTATCTTTTTTTTATTTATCTTTTTATTCTTATTTTATCATTTCTTGGCAGTTTTTTGGCAGACGTTTTGTTTTTTTGTGTCTAGACTTTGGACATCATTGGAGAGACAGCATTTGGACACGACTTTAATAACTTGGAGAATCCAGATTTAGAAGTGTCGAAAGCTTTCAGAGAAGTTATTTCAGGAGCAGGATTGTCGTAAGTTTCAGTTTTTTTGGGAAATTCAATACATGTTCTTAAATGCTTTTTCTCGTCATCAATCTTTTTTCCCCTCCGGCTGGAATTAATCCCTCGAAGGGGTCAGCCAATCCTTTGTCTCCATCTGGTTCTATCTCCAGCATCATCCGATTTCAGCTTGAAGTTCTGCTGGATCATGTCCTTTCAACCCTTACTGTGCCTCCTTTCTCTTCATTGATGACCATTGAAATATATTTGTTTTAAATTACCACAATATTGGAGTCTGATTTTGGTTTTTTGTGCTACCAATGGCTTATTAACATTTGGCTGCATTGAAGCACTTCTTAAATACCTTTAAAAACTTTAATTACGTTGGATACTTACTTTAATGTCAGTATTATTGTAATATATTGTGATTACATGGTGCTAACGTTATTTTATTTGTGTTCCTAAATTTTTGCTGTTTTTGTGCAGTTGGTAAACATATTACATGTATGAGTCCTATGTTAGAGCTTTAGCATGCTCTTTCCATGTGTAACTTTTTAAACTGAAATTTTGCATGTGTTACTGATAGGTGTTTTTCTTAACTCTATTTCCTTGGCCTGACTGCGTTTAGGCCTATAATGCATGCTCATCTGTGCCGCAGATTCTTTTTTGCAGAGTCTGTTTTTGAAATATATGCTTTATATAGATTAACATTGTTACATTGCATGTTGTTGTTCTTTTACATAGGTATCGCTTTATGATTCCATTTTATTACAATCTTCCATTTCCGGATGCGATAAGGTCTCGTAGGAACATCAAGATCATGCAAAACACCGTCCAGAACATTATCAAAAACAAGAGGGAGCTAATTGCCAAAGGAACAGGAGCTGGTAAGCCAAACAAATAGTA
The DNA here is from genome assembly GCA_945859605.1 of Lumbricus rubellus. NCBI lineage: Eukaryota > Metazoa > Annelida > Clitellata > Crassiclitellata > Lumbricidae > Lumbricus > Lumbricus rubellus. The sequence continues at coordinate 40,608,565 of OX243815.1, read as the reverse complement.
AATAGTGAGGTAAGGTAAGGTAGTCTGGGTACATGTGACCCATCTGCACAAAGACTAGTCATAAGTTGGAAATTTTCGTTTTGAGAAAACAAGCAAAAGCTAGAGGAGGATAAATATTTTCCAACTGTTAGATCATTACAGATGATAATTATAAAATAAATTTTATGCATTGTGTTCTATCATTCCATGTTATATTGATATTGTAATTGCCAAGTAAAGAAGCCTGCTGAATGAAGCAGAGTGTAAACTCTAAAGATAAACTCAAAATTAGTCTAAAGCACCCATTGTAAGGTAAACACATGGTGCTAGCTTTTTTACATGCACTGAATAGCATGTGAATCCAACTTTTGACGTTATTAATCAATCTGTCAGTCGAATTACTCAAAGAGGCTCCCAACCTAGGCCAAGCAAAAAGAGGTAGATAGCCCTGTTGACACTTTGGAGATGCAAGCCTGAAACAGACTTGCGTATGTAACTTTTTGCTGCCTTCAACATCGAGTTATGTAAGGTATGTAAGGTATTTCTCTATGATAAGTTTGATAAATTTTTCTATGACTGCACTTTGTTTTGATCCGTAGAAACTGTGCTTGCATGGTAGAGTGCATCACACCATCAAATTTATCACATATCTGTGAGGTACCTGAAAGGCATTAGACTAATTGACGGACACATGTTACTCAGGTTAATACTTTTTGTACGAAATAGAAACGTTGCTGGTGACCAAGGATGTGCTCGGAATGATGATGATGGCACGAGATGAAGCAACTGGTCAGGGATTGTCTGATGATGAACTCCAGGATGAAGTTATGACCATCATGCTTGCAGGTCACGAGGTAATCGCTTGTGGGATGTAGAGGGCGCTTTACACTGGCGTGACATCATTGAAACATATCCTCTGATATTCTAGTTCAGATCCCTGTCAGGATAGATATTTGGTTCGATATTTATGTTGCACCTTCACCGCGGTATTGCAGTCGATGGGAAGATGAGACAATAATAATATTTTCTTTATTGAAACAATCCGGTTGACTAACCGAAACCGGTTACAGTGTACATTTATGCAATTGAAACAATTCACAAGAACGCAAATTACAGAAGACATAAATCTTAACTACTAACATAACAGACAGCCTGCTATGCGCATTGCACATAGCAATAGATATAGCGGGGTAGAGGAATGACCTGCGCTTACATACTGAGTCTAAGAAAATGAAACAGCTAACATTTCATACTCGTAGCCTTTAGCATAAGGGAATGCTTTTCTTCATAATCTACGTCTTTTTACAGAATTACAATTGTTAAGTGAATTACAGCAATTTACAGTTTATTACATGGCTGTACTTACATTGACCTGTCAAGTGAAGGTACATTGGTAATATGCTTTGTCAATGATCATGCGTTCACGGGTTTTGACTTCGTGCAACAACTCTGGTCAAGTTGTTTGCCCAAACAAGAATACGGCATCAGGCTTGGAGTCTATAATATTATCTGATAAAGGACATAGAAAAACTGGAGAAATTGCATTATTAATGCTGATGCTATTGTTGTCGCTGTAATGTATCATATTTCAGAATGACCTGAGGTGCTATGGGATACAATACTACCGTAATTGTCAAATTTATTCACTTCATTAAGTTTAATTCGTTTTGAACAACCCAACTGTAAGGCGTTAAGCTGTTGTGATGGTTTCAGACAACAGCTGTTGCGATGTCCTGGTGCCTTTTGATGTTGGCTTCAAATCCAGAAGTACAAGAGAAAGCTCGACAAGAGATCCTTGACCAGCTGCATGAGGATGAACCGCTGAACTTTGAGAATCTTGAAAAGCTTGAATACTGTGGCCGAGTTATTAAGGAAACTTTGAGGTAATTGTTTATTATAACAGAATAGTTCTATTGCAGCTTTTAAGAGCCTCTTTAAATCATTCTGTTATTTTAATGCATATTTCCGTAAGAATTTGTGTGCTTAATGTGAAGAAACAGAACACGTATAAATACGTGTCTGTCAGACAGATAGTTTTGGCAAAGCTATGTACTTCGACAACAGGATGTTGTGTCAGACTATTGTTTTGGTATTCGAATGAAAGTGTAGTAGAGCGATAGAAATTAACTTCTAATTATTGGATTTAATATTGAAAATTTCTTTTTCATGAATCTATTAGTGTCTGAGCCATGATTATAATATTTAGCATATCAGATCCACCACCATATTTGAAGGTAGATCTGACAAAGATTGATTATGACAGTGGTAGAACTTGTTGTGTTATTAATTGGTTCGAATGGTGCTGTGGTCAGATAAAGTAAGTGAATATGGTAAGTAATAAGACAGTATATTCTTCATTAGACCAATTGCACATCTGTACTCTGGTGTACATGCATACAAGTAAAAATTATATTTATGAACGTCTTGCACTGTTGATTAATTATCTACAAGAGGTAGGCAATGCTCGTGCAATCAAAGTCTCAGGGTATATTGTTGGACTTTCTTAGTTTTCTGTTGGTATTCCTAGAAGTAGCTTGCTACTCAGTTTGCTATACAACTAATAATCATTACTCCCGAGTCCTGTATAATCTTGTTTTGGACTTCTTTTAGGCTTCTGCCACCGGTGGCAATAACCCTCCGTGAGGCTCTGAAAAGTGACGTCCTACCAGACAATATTAAGATTCCTGCTGGCACCATCATGTCGCTCAATATAGGGCCAATGATGAGGTAACTTGAGAGCAACTTTCATTTAAACTTTCTCTACACTGGTTGATAGGTCTTTTGGCTTTTTAAACCATCATTTTAGCAGTTATAATTTGTATTTTGTTTCTTACGTTCTTGTGTTCAGCGGCCATATCCAAGGCTAGAGTTGATTCATTTCATACCAAACAGCTGGAGTTATTTTAAACTCAAGGTTTTCCGAATGCTTTTAAAGACTAAAATCCTTAGCTGGTTGGTTGTAAGAGATGAGTTCTTAGTGTGGAAAACTTAGTCCTACTAAAAGAGTTGCATAATAACAAAAATCCACAGTTACTGGTATATTTTAGTCATGGCAGAGTTAAATATCATTCAACAAGTTTATATGCTTAGTATATTGCTTCGCTATGTTGATGCAATGGTGAACATTATTAGTAAAAGCAATAGGCTGAAGCTGTGTTCAAGCTATTAATTTGAAACTGACAGATGTAAAATTCTTTCTCTGCCTCCATTGGCAAAGCCACATTCTGTTGTAAAACCTATTTTTCCATCTGATGTTCACAGAAGACCAGAGCTCTTCGAAGATCCAAATACCTTTCGTCCGGAGAGGTTTGAAGAGCAAGAAACAGAAGCTGCTTTCCACGGCTTCCTTCCATTTCTTATCGGTCCTCGTATGTGTCTCGGATACAAGTTCGCTCTTCTCGAACTGCGTGTGATGTTGGCTGTTCTGCTACGTCACTTCCGTTTTGACGTCATCCCAGGCATCCACTTCAAGCGACGCCTGGCTCTGACCATGAAGCCAAACCCTCCGCTGAGGCTTTACATTGCAGCCATTCCGTAAAGCATTCCTTGTTTCGTATGCGATGAGGATAGGTTGTCTGTCCTTTACTGTCGATGACATTTTCATACAGCTGTGATTTTGTAAATGTTGTGATACAATTTTCTACTATTTATAGATTTTTTATGTAAATTAGAAAATGAAAAATCATTGTTGTTGGGAAGTCAGAATTAATCCTGTGCCAGTTAATCTGTGATCTTGTTCCAATTATGGTAAGAAGTCCCGGTAATTATTATATTTCAACCATTTGTGGAGGCTCTTGGAATTGTTAATTTTTATCCCTCTTATTATGTGAAACCTGGTGCATTTCTTACATCGTGGAGATATGTTCTGAACATGTTTCTATGGACAATGCAGTTCATTTGACAATGTATTTATAGGTCCGGGCATTTTACAATGTGCATAATTTATAGGTTCATACTGAATGTATAAGAATGCGCTTTGGGTTGCATTTGTAAATGGAAGTCAATGACACTGCATATTGCAAGTTAGGATTTAGTTAAAATGTGCCCGGTGAAGCTGTTAAATGACTTTAATCTGAATTATTTTTAATCTGAATGATTTTTAATCTGAATGATTTTGTGATCTTTATTTAATTTTTTTACTGTACTGTCTTATCTTAGTTAACGCTGACACCATGGTGTCGAGCATTATTTCATTTATGCAATGCAGGAAATAAAATATGCCAGTGAAACTGCTAAATTACTTTTCAGTCGGAATACTTTTTAATCTCTATTCATTTGTATTCTTATCTTAAAACAAAGCACAGTGTCACACAGCAAAGCAACTCTCGAAACAACAACAACTAAGAAGTCAAGAAGTAGGCCTACGCCATAACACATAGCAGAGCACCGTGTAGCACAACAGAGCATTGTGCCACACGACAAAGCACCCTACAAAACAAACTCTTACCGCAAAAAGAGCAGGTCAGATTTTTTGGGCGAACAAAAGACGGAAAATTTCAGGACCAACTTCAGCCCCCCCAACTGAAATCCTGGCGCCGCCACTGTAAACCGTCTTACACGTTTCTAAGATTTACTTTGATCGATCATTGGATGGCCCTTGAGCTGCTGCTCGCTTAGCAGAGCTATCCATTTCAAACTGATATTCCACGTCACCGATGCGACAGTTTGGCATTCTCATTGAATTGTGGCGTAAATAGGCAACACAATTCGTAGTCTATGTCAGTGAAAGGCAGTCATGAGCTCGGTCAAAACATCTAGGGCTTCTATATAGGCCTATGGGCCAGACATCAACACCTAAATATAGATTATTTTGCCAGAGAGGTACACTGTTACAGGTTCTCGTCATTGGTAAATGACGATATTCACGTTACCGAATGAATAGGCATATAGACCAAGGAGCCTATATGCCTATATACGCTTACTGGATGCACAGTAATTATAGTAGGCCTATACCTATTTTGAAGAATTGACAGCTGCAACATTTTTTTGAGAGTAGACCTAGAGCTCGCGTTTTACGGTAATATTATTTTTTTTGATCGTATATCGCATATATAGGCCCTAATTGTGGTACGTATAGCGTATATCGTATATATAATTGTGGGGCGCGGTGGTGTAGGCCTAGTGGTGGCGTCGTTGCCTTGGAGCCGGAAGGTTCGAGGTTTGAATCCACCCTCAAGCCACCGCGTAGGGACCTTGGGCAAGTCCTTCACTTGCAATTGCTCAGCGCTTCGGCATGAAACTCCGATGCAGTGTCCGCTCTGTATTCGGGAGCGCACCTCTGAGTAGAGAGCTTGAAGGGGCGCTATAACAAGTGCACATACATACAAACAAGCAATGACTTCACTTTAAACTCTGATTGAAATTGAAGTCAGTGCGATTAATTAGAGTTTAGTTAGACTATGATTAGTTGAATCTTTGCCATGTCTATCACTGTCACAGCTGCATTGGATTCGGATTTGACTTTGTTTAATTGAACTAATTGAACTTTATTTAGACACATATAGAAATGTGTGTTAAAGATCATGAACTAATTGTTTAATTGATAGGCCTACTTTCATATCTGAGATGCTATAGATTTCATTTAACACTCGTAATCGTAATAGTAAACTCAAGATTTCTAAAGCGCCACTCGAAAGCCAAGCGCGGGGCACCAGCTTATTCACGAGCTCCACTACTATATAGTCCTGCTCTCATGTCCGTCGGCACTGCGCTGTGTCCTTAGCTCCGCGTCCCTGACCCCTCCTGGGCGCCATCGGTCTTTAGGGCCTATGGGTCCGGCCGCAACCCCTTCACGGGGTCGATACCCTTGTCTCGGTTGGGTGAGCGGTGGCCTCCTCGACCTAGGGCACGGTCGATTCCGAGGTTCGTGCAGGTGAACTGTGCCGTCACGCAGATGCAACTATCTGACTGATGGCATCGGCTCCACGCTCCGCTGACTTTTTACACCTTGTGCTGCTAGGGGAAGGCTGGATTTATTTATTTATTTATTTCGGAAATTTATATAGCGCCTCCTAAATGCAGGCTACTCAGAAGCGCTCCCGGCCCAACCACGGCTAAATAAAACAGTCTTTACGTTCTTAAGACCAGTATTCCATGCCTGTCCGTCGTCAAGGGCCTCCGGGCATGAGCAACAAGAATTTTTAATATACAAATGCCCCGTTTATTTAATTTCGTTTCAAGGACAGTGTGTAAATTTATGTTACTAACGCTTTTATGGAAGCGAACATTTGTTGGCCATTTATCGAAAATTGAGAGGAGTTAAATTTATTATTATTGTTGTTGTTATTATTATTAGGCTACTACTACTACTACTACTACTACTACTACTACTACTACTACTACTACTACTACTACTACTACTACTGCTGCTGCTGCTGCTGCTGCTGCTGCTGCTGCTGCTGCTGCTGCTGCTGCTGCTGCTGCTGCTGCTGCTGCTGCTGCTACTACTACTACTACTACTACTACTACTACTACTACTACTACAACTACTGTATACTGCTACTGCTACTGCTGCTGCTACTGCTGCTGCTGCTGCTCCTACTACCACTACCACTACCACTACCAATACCAATACCACTACCACCACCACCACCACCACCACCACCACCACTACTACTACTACAGCTGGTCACCCTTGTCTCACGAACTCATTTTCTGTCGGTTCACCCTATTAGAGACGCTTTATAAATTATAGATACAATACAACGCAATGTTTCGCCCCAGTTTTGGTCTCTCCGTTTTGTTGGCTTACGGTCCCGGATGCATGTTACATAAGAGTCTATAATTTATCAGCTTGTTCATGTACTCCAAAAATTCCAAAAGAAAGCCTGACAGTTTTTTATTATCGCTATGGTCATATTACCAATCTTAAATTATCATGTGACCACTGGAACACAGAACTTCTCAGGTGTGACTGCTTAAACATGCCAAAGTCTAAACGGTAGTTTATTGCCTATATGTGCATACATTAACTATAGACCTACCGGTATGCTTATTTATGTTTGAATTGAGCCTTGGTTGCTTTGATTTCAGTTATGGCACATAAAGTCTTGGAGTACATCTGGTCAGCTTATAAGGCAGTCAGTGGTCAACTGAACTGGTCAAGCGTGTCTGTTTATGCCGGTGTTTTTCTTGCATCATGGCTGCTATACAGACTGGGCATGAAGCCTTTTCTGTCGCCACTTCGAAAGGTCAGTTTGGTGATGGAGATAGGCTAATCATGACTGAGTTGCAGATAAACACTACGAAATTTACCGGCCATCGTAGGTCTTAGTTTATAGCAAAAATCGAAATTGAATCCTGTTGTTGAGAAAATTGAAATTACATTGAACTTGGAAGATTTACATAAATAATCTAGAACATTGTGAAGTTCATGGCCGAAATTTATAGGAGTAAATGAGTAAGAGACTAACACATGAAAACAGATGCTTTTGAAAAGCTGCATGTAGCTTTTCGACTACCTTTGCTGACGTTGCTATTGGATATGTGAGCACACGAAACTTCCGTCCAATAATTTATTGTTATCAAAGTTTAATAGGCTATACTTCATTTTCTATGTAAACTGTACAACAAAAACATTATCCGCCAGTCTGACCTATAAGAGGGCGTCTCCATGTTCCGCAGAATTCACATTAGGCCTAATACACATTTAAAGGGTGCGCCAAAAAAGTAATCCCTACGGTTTTTAGCCCATATCTTGGCCAAACATGCGAATTTTAAAATTAAACTGTACAGTCTTCAAGGCATTTCATATTTTCATACAATGGTCAAATTTCAACACAATATCTCAAACAGAACAATAGTTACATCACTTTTAGTGAGGCCATTCTTCAGTAAGAAACAATAATGCGATATTAAGAAGGTGCTGTAAGAAATAGTAGGCTATAGTATAGAGATAGGCTACATATACGTAGGCTGACGTAGCCCACCAATCAAGGCGCTCATCAGTCTGTATCTATAGGGGGATTCACTCGCATTCAACCAACCAGGTACACTACATCATGTCTGTTGATTCATTCTTGGGTTTTAGGTTCCTGGATTGCGATACAATCCTATCATCGGAAATCTTCGAGAAATGATGAGAGGCGAGGGAATGGAAGCAACTCTGAAGTAAAGTATCAGGCCTAGATGAAGATGATGTCTAGAATTATATTCTTACTTTACACGATCGATTTAAGTTTCAACTGATGCTCGATTTCAAAACTGCCTTCACCATGGCTACCTCCATTGTTTTCTCAAAACTCGACTATTGCAATTCCCTTTACCTCAACCTCGATTCCACACAACTGAAGAGTCTCCAACTCATTCAAAATGCTTTAGCCATGCAGAGCCGTCACCAGAACTCCCAAACATCATGAGAGTTCCAGGTTCCAATACTCTCAAGCCGCCGCATAGCTAGGGACCTTGAGCAAGTCCTTTACTCGCAATTGCTTCTGCGCCTCGGCGTGAAACTCCAATCCAGTGTCGGCGCTGTAGTCGGGAGCGCCTCTGAGTAGAGAGATTGAAGGGGCGCTATAGCAAATGCGAGAAATAGATAAACAGAATCTGATATCTTTTATTGGTTGTGACAAAACCTGGAAATCTCTTATTTAGACCTAATCTTCTAGATTTTACACCCAATTGAGGAGACTATTCTGGGGGCTATTCTGAGGCTATTCTGAGGCTATTCTGTCGCTATTCCGATGCTATTCTGGGGTTATTATGGGGCTTTTCTAAGGCAATTTTGAAGCTATTCTGGGACCATTTCTAGACTATTTGTTACAACGTCGTGGCCATTTCTGTTTAATTTCCGTAGGAAAATAATGAATATTAATTTTTCTGTTACGCTGTGCTTCATTGACTGATTCTTATAGGCCACAAGGGCGGATACAAAAACTTTGGACGAGGGGGGGCCAAAAATTTCTTGGCACCTTTACTCTGGGGAAAAAATCGCATCCGCCAAAAAATTTGATGACTTTTTTTTAGTCATCCGGCAATTTTTCGGGAAAATCATACCATTTCTTCCGCCAAAAAAGTTGATGACTTTTTTTTTTGGTCATCCGGCCAAATTTTCGGGAAAATCATACCATTTCAGCAGCCACTGAAACCAAATGGGGAGGGGGGCCACGATACATGGGCATTTCTAAATGGGGGTCATGGCCGGATTGGCCCCCCTGGATCCGCCCTTGATAGGCCAGGCCTAGTTTAGGCATCATAGCATTATCCATGACAAATTTAATAACAACGGTAATGAAATGTGCAGGATTATTGAGAAATTTGGTCCTATCTTTCGTTACTACATGCTATTTGGAAGTGAGAGGTTGGGCCTTGCTGATCCTGAGGCTATTCGACATGTGATCGTCAGAAACAACCGCAATTACATTAAGCCGCCGAGTCTGACAAGGTTTGCCTACAACATTTAATGTTACCGCAGGGATCGTACGTGTGCTATTTAACATAGGCTAATAATTAATAAATGTGTTTCATGACTTTCATCAATATCTCCTTGGTATTATCATCAGTACTAACAACATTTACAAGTATTGTTTAGTTTCATCTTCGTTATTTTATCAATAGTAGTAGCATTTCCAAATATTGTTTTAAAAATAATTAGGAGACTATGGAATTTGTTTGCTTTGAGGTGCCCTTGTAATTTGAGGTTGATTTTATTACTGCAAAAAATGTTTTAGGTCATTAACCTCATTATGACACGATAAACCAGTTTTGCAAGACAGTAAACTTCAAGACCAAGTCCGAGACAGTGGAACCGAGACCGAGAAAATAGTTCCGAGACCTAGAAAATAGTTCCGAGACCGAGACAAAAGTTCCGAGACCTAGAAAATAGTTCCGAGACCTAGAAAATAGTTCCGAGACCGAGACAAAAGTTCCGAGACCGAGAAAATAGTTCCGAGACCGAGACAAAAGTTCCGAGACCGAGAAAATAGTTCCGAGACCTAGAAAATAGTTCCGAGACCGGGACAAAAGTTCCGAGACCGAGAAAATTGTTCCGAGACCGAGACAAAAGTTCCGAGACCTAGAACAATAATTCAAGACTGTAGAAGATCCGATACTTTTCGGCAATTATTCTGCAGGATGGCGCAGATTAATTACAGAATAAACAATCAAACGAACTTGGGCTCATATTCTGAGACAATTTTTTTGTCTTCTCAATTGTTCAATTCTACTACCAGGTTTAAGTGACCAAATTCAGCCATGATTTTACTTGCCATCACGCGAAGATTTGACAAAATTAATGTTTCGATATCTTCTTATTCAGCTTGATTGGTTTCATTCTGAGGAATATCACTTGCAGGCCTAACTAAACTGGTGCCCAGCTGGTCTTAATTAGCTTGTGAGTAAAATGTTTGCACTGTAGATGGGTCAAAATTTAATGAGATAGCCTATACAAGATGTATTGATATTTTCGCATGTAACCATAAAATATTGGAATATTGTTATGGGTGCAGTTTGTTGAAACTGGTTTTCGGTTACGGACTGGTGACTCTTGAGGGAGAGACACATGCCACTCACAAACGCTTAATGGCTCCTGCCTTCAACAATCAGTCCATTTCAAGTAAGTCAACGAAAATTAAAATGCTTCGAATTTGCAATTCTAACAATTAAAGCGTCTGTCAATTATTATTCAGCGCTTCAATGCCGTTGCCTTTCACAGCACTTTTGTTCTCCCTGATCTTGACTCGGATGGCCACTCCAGAGTTAAAATTGCTTATTAATATCTGACACCTGAGGGATTATAGATACCTCGGGTAAATTTTTTAGAAAAAATATGCTCTTCTTATTCTGTCTGTTATTTCTTGTATTTTATATAGTGCCTCTTCAAGGTTTCTCTACTCAGAGGCGCTCCCGACTTCAGCACGTACACAGCACCGGAGTCTCATGCCGATGCGCATGAGCACTGCTGGCGAAGAGTGGACAGAGTTTGGTTTGTGCAGCTTTCTGTAGCCTACAGCTAAGAAAGAAACTTGATAATGTTCTCTGATTTTTCATTTTGAAAGATTTTCACCGTTTAACAAGCAGACCAAGTATATGTTACGGCACTTTAACTGCTAATGCATCTGTAGCGTAGCCTAATTCTGTTGATATCGTTCTCTTCAGAATTGATTCCTACATTTGAGAGAAGAGTCCTGAAATTGGCCGAATATTGGAAGCAGAAATTTACAACTAAAGATCAAGTGGAGGTTGAAGCGACTGAAGACATTAGCAGAACTGTAAGAATATTTGCCGCGCAATCAATCTATAATTATTTACATTAATTATTAAACTAAAAGTATTTAGGCCGACATGTAAGATGTGAGCTGTTTCATTGCGGCATTATTACATTGAATAATCTATAGGTAAAGTATTCATATTCTTTCAACGTTTAAAAATGGCCTCGCTGTAAGGCACGGTTGTTATTACTATTTTTGTTATTGCTGTATAATTATTATTTATTGACATTATTATAGCTATAATAGTCTCATTTTAAAAATCATCATCATCATAATCGCCACCACGATCGCCGCAACAATCATGATCGTCATCATGATCGTCGTCGTCATCATCGTCATCATCGTCATCATAATCATCATCATCATCATCATCATCACCACCACCACCACCACCACCACCACCAACACCACCACCACCACCACCACCACAATGGCTATCACCGTTATTGTTGTTATTTAGTTTAATTAAAATTATCGTCATTGTTATTGCAGTTTTACCGCTATTAAACAAAAAACCTCTAATAACTTAATAAGATACCATAGCAATTTCTGTGAGCCTGTTTCTAAAGCCGAGGCACCAGCAAATGCTAGCGAAAAGTGCACCTGACCTTAGTGCAATGTCTTGACTCTTGAGGCAGAAAAGGAGACTGTCACAGAGCCTCGGCAGAGCATCATGCTGTTGTTTGCGACTTGCATATTATACAGCATTTACTGTGGTAAGCTTATAGCATGGCAATTATATGCTGCGGTTATGACGATGGTCTTTTGATTGCCTGTTTCTTAGCAACAGGTATCAATTATCTACGGGGGTGGAGGGCAAGTCCCAATCTTGCCTCTATGTGCAAGCCCCCACGATTGCGTGTAAAAATGTCATAATTAGGCCTATAGCAGCCGGTTTCGTGAAAACTACCAACTATCATGGCATGTAGCCTACGTGTGTGTCACCAATTTGGTACAAACCATTCTTAACTACATTCTTTACATTTTGAGCGCCATGACTCAGGAAGAGTAGAGTACAGTTTCTTTGCAAAAGTTTTGGATTTTTGTGTCTATAGTTGCTCGACATCATTGGGGAGACTGCATTTGGTTACGACATGAATAGCTTGGAGAATCCAGATTTTGAAACGTCGAAGGCCTTCAGAGAACTAATTTCAGGAGCTGGGTTCTCGTAGGTTTAAAACCTTTTGGAAAACAGTAGGCTACCCATGGGCGTCCGCACATAAGGGCAAGGGGGGGGCACTTGCCCTCCCCTGGAAAATTGAAACCTATTTTTCTCACTACTACTTTTGGGGTTTATAACAAATTTCTTCCCATTAGTGAATTAAAAAGCTTACTTTTAACTAATACTTTTCGATTTTGTAAACAAATTTTCTTGCAAAAAGAAACAATTCATATTAGAAATGTTAAAAAGTGAAACTGAGAAATTTACACCAAGAAACCTCTGTGAAAAATACCCGTGCACGTTCTTAGGTGGCCGCTTTAAATTTTTTGACCTCCTGCTAAAACAGTTTTAACGTTGACCATCGTGTTTTGCCCCCTCCTGCAAAAATTTCTGCGGGCGCCCATGAGGATATACCTGTCCTTTAATACATTTTCGTATTATGAATAGGCCTAGTCATCGCTGAATATCGTTTCCATTTTTTAATTGCCAATTTTGAAGTGTTTCATCTATGTAAATATTGGAGTCTGCTTCCTGCTGTGTGTGTGCTTTGTGTTTGCAATGGTGTTTTGACTGTTAACATTTGCCTACACTGAAGCACTTCTTAAGTATACTTTTGCTATTACGATACGGTATTTTGATAGTTCGGCTAGAGTAATAATATGCTATAGACTACATTGTAAAATACATAGGGGCCTATATTTTTTTCTTTCCTAAAGCTTTTCTGTAATCGTGCAACTAGTAAATATTTTATAAGTCATATGTTGAGCTTTAGCATGCTTTACTATGTGTGATGTGCAAATATTTAAGAGATGTTGATATGACTTCTTATTTTTAGGTGAGATTTTTTATATAGGCCTAGATAATATTATATTGTATACTATAACAGGTACTGATGTTTATTCTTACTCTGTTGGCTTGGGTTGACCCAAGCCTCCAGTGTACATTCATCTGTGCCACATGTTCAGGCTTACCGACTCCTTTGTGCAAATTGAGTGCCTTAAATAAAGTAGTCTGGCGTTTTGTTGTACTTTGAAGGTATAGCTTCTTAATTCCGTTTTATTACTATCTTCCGTTTCCGGACGCATTAAGAGCTCGCAGGAACATGAAGATCGTACAAAATACGGTTCAGAACATTATCGAAAGCAAGAGAGATCTACTGGCTAAGGGAACTGGAACGGGTAAGTTACTTAATTAAAGTTAAGCGTGAGACAATGATCATATAACTATGGTATGTTGTATCTATATTGTATCAAACTTTTAGAAAGCGCTTCTATATATACTATATAGGGTGAATCGTTCAGAGGCGCTTCTATAGTGCGAAAGGCCACGAGAGCAGAAGTAGTTTTTGAGAAAAGGGTGGCCTGAGAAATTTCATGGACAAGACGGCACGGGTAAAATGTCACGATGACAAAAATGTCACCTGACAAAATATCGCGGACAAAATGTTCTAAGTATAAACGAGTAAATAATTGCTAATTTTAATAATTGGTCATCTCAAAATCACTGCCGACGAAAAGTGGTTACTTGGGAGACATTGCAAGAGTTCTTAAGATCAAATATAGCGGTATGCTTTTGGTCCCGCGTGTTGAAACATCAACCTGTCAGCGTCGTGCTTTCTCAGTTGTAGGTCCTTCTGTCTGGAATAGTCTCCCGTTGCAGATGCGCCTGCTGCCTAGGGTCGACTCGTCAGTGTTCTACAAGCTCCTTAAGACTTTTTTGTTTCACCGTGGTTAGACTGGGAGCGCTTCTGAGTGGATTTCTTGAAGAGGCGCTATATAAATTCTTGAAATGAATGAATGAATGAATGTTGTATGTAGTTTCGACGATGTATCATGTACGACTAATCGACTATACACTATAGCCTATAAACACTTGAAACCAGCTTTATTCAGCATCTTAGTAGTACCAAGTAGTTGCACATAGTCAGATTTCCCTTTCTTCCTGCTTATTGCCATCGAAACGTTTGTTATAATCACTTTCCAGTCGATTTTGAGATGATCAAGTTTATCATATCTTTGTGAGATGGCAGTACACCAATTTATTGTTCGAGTCCGACGTGGGGTATTCTCAGTGAAATACTTTTGTATGATATAGAAAAGTTGCTGGTGACCAAGGATGTGCTCGGGATGATGATGATGGCACGAGATGAAGCAACTGGTCAAGGAATGTCTGATGACGAACTCCGTGACGAGGTCATGACACTCATGAGTGCAGGTCATGAGGTATAAAATAATTTTTTTAAATTCGTCTATTCAACCATCCGGTTGACAGAACGCAACCGGTCACAGTGTACACTTTATGCAGTTGAAACAATTTACAGGAACTCAGGTTACAGAATACAGAAAATATGGGCCTACTACATGTAAGTAGGCCTAGTACTAGGCCTAACTGAACAGGCAGCCTTCAATAATCGGCGCCAGTAACAGCCTACAAAGGCAAAGCATGTCCGCCCAACGGGGGCTCGAACTCGTTACCTCTCGCACTCTATAGGCCAGCGTGTTCTCCATTACTCTACCGCCCCGCCCCCAGTAATCACTTGTGAGATATAGAGGACGCTTTATACATGATCAACATCTCTATTCTCTAAGCAAATTGGGTTATTGCTATTTTAGCGGATTGTCTTATCACCTTATTACATACGTCGATGCCTTATTATATGCTGTGTCTATGAGCATATGTAGCCACTAAGCATTAACCTACTAGTATTATTATAGTTCCTCATACTGGAGGGGGGAGGGAAAGAGAAGATTCCTGTTTCTGGGAGAGGGTCAATTTGGTCAAACGACCTTTTTTAACCTTTGTGTTAAATAATCAACTGAATATATATCCACATCCTGGTAGTATACCCGGCCCATACCGTAGTTGTCCTAAATGGTATATCTGATATTTCTTTAGTATAGCCTATCGCTTATTTTCTTCATTCTTTTTTATCATAATTGTAGTCTTATAGTAGGCCTAAAATCTGTCGTGTAAGGCAATACAGCTGTAAAAAGTCAACTCTGAAATTAATGTATCTATATTATATATATATATATATATATATAAATTAAATATATCAGTGATTTACACTGATTGTTTCAGACAACAGCTGTTGCGATGTCTTGGTGTCTTTTGATGTTGGCTTCAAATCCAGACATACAAGAGAAAGCTCGGCAGGAAATTCTAGACCAGCTGCATGAGGATGAACCACTGACCTTTGAGAATCTTGAAAAACTTGAATTCTGTGGCCGCGTTATCAAGGAAACTTTGCGGTAATTGCAATTATAACAGAGTAGTTCTATTGCAGCTTTTAAGAGCCTCATTAAATCATTCTGTAATTTTAATGCATATTTTCGACCATGTCGTGTGCTTGCTGCAGTCTTGCTGTGAAAGAAGAACACGTAGATCTATAGATATAATTAGGCTACATAATTATCTTGGCAAAAGCTATGTATAATTCGACACCAGGATTTTATTGTCAGACTATTCCTTGTTATTGAGTTTAAACCCAGAGTTATGGAAATTAAATTTTTAGTTCATGCATTGCGACGTTTCTTTGGAAATCTCTTGTTTTTATAATTTGAATATGCGCACCATTAACTACATTTAGAATATTAGATCCACCATTATAATATTTACAGGTACATCCGACACATAGCCTACTAATCATAGACGCATAGTAGTTGTCGAAGTTTTTGCTTTACGAGTTAACTCGATTGGACCTGTAGTCCGAGTAGTAGGGTAGTCTTCCGACAAGTTTCTAGAAGTAGGCTATATAGCCTATATACATGTATATAGCTGGCTACTCAGGCTGCTTCACAAATAATTAATTAATACACTTGCATAATTCTGGTCGGAAATTCTTTCAGACTTCTGCCTCCGATCCCAATAACCATCCGCCAGGCTGTGAAAGGAGACGTTCTTCCAGACAAAACTGAAGTTCCAGCTGGTACCATCGTAACACTCAACATAGGACCAATGATGAGGTAACACTGAATTCTGAAGAGTTAGTTTCGCTTGCTCTGACTTTTAAGGCTTTAGGCTTTAAACCCACCATGTCAACGACTGTTGGCCTATACTTTGTATTTTGCGCTGTTTATGTTCCTGCATTAAGAAACCATATCCAATGCATGAGCTGATTTATATCAAGCAGATGCTGTTGACAGACGCCACAAAGGTTTATCGAGTTACTGAGGAAACTAAATCAAAGCTGATTGTAAGAGATGAGTTCTTAATGTGGAACAACAATGCAACAGTAAAAAATTGCATAACAACAAAAACCACAGTAACAATGGGTAGCCTATACAGTATACAGCATCGGCAGAGTTAACAAATAAATATCTTTCAACAGCGTTCTATGTCTTCGGATAGGCCTATGGCTTGGGTGGCGGCAATGATGCGCTCTCAGTGTTTAATCTAGGCATGCAGGGTTTTTAAGCGTGCAGTTCTGCACAAAACGTGCAGTTCCAAACAAATTTGGGCAGTACTGTTGTAGAAGCGCTTCCGTGCAGTTGAAACTAGTAAAAACAGGCCAATGTCCTGCGATTGAAAGTAATTTACCATGGAGGATGGGACAGAAAATAAAGGGTTGTGCAGTTCTAAAAATTTCTTAAAAACAGCCATGATCAAAGCATCTTTCGGGGTGTAAATGTTCCCCCGAAATTGCTTTCCCAACGAAACATAATTTCATGACTAAATTATAATAGTTTTTAGATGCTACGAACCTTTTGATATATTGCCATCTGATGTTCACAGGCGATCGGACATCTTCGAAGATCCGAATTCCTTTCGTCCGGATAGATTTGAAGGACAGGAAACAGAGACAACTTTCCAGAACTTCCTTCCATTTCTTATCGGTCCTCGTATGTGTCTTGGCTACAAGTTCGCTCTTGTCGAACTGCGTGTGATGTTGACCGTTCTACTACGTCATTTCCGTTTTGATGTCATCCCAGGCATCCAGACGAGACAAAAGATGGCGCTGACGTTGAGACCAGATCCTCCGTTGAAACTTTACATTACAGCCATTCTGTAAAACGTGTCTTCGTTTGGTATGTGATGACTACCAAGTGCCCTTTACTACATTACTGTTCTTTACTGTTTGCTATATTTTACAGCCTCTTATAATTCCTAAGGTTCAGTTAAGCTTTTTGTTTCAATTAATCAATCAATTGTATTATGGAGACAGGAAGTGTCGTATTTGCGAGAGATTAGGCCTATGTCAATATTCTAAGCCAACTTTTTATATTTCAACTATAATAATATGTACATTTCCATAACAATGTAATTTTGCAAATGTAATAAACAGATGTTATTTTGTAAATGATGTGATGCGGTTTTCAGTAATTTGTACAAATTTGAATGTGAAATATTAAAAAAATCATCTTTCCTGACAATAGTTAGAATCAACTTCTGTAGGCCTACACGTTATACTGTTAGTCCAGCCATAAGCGAAAGCATGTAGACCTACCATTGGGGTTGTTAATAAATTTATTGCGACCCGCTATTAATGTGGTAAGCCTGGTGCTATAGCCTCAGCTTTTTTTAAACCACGAGATAACTTGCGGCGCGGTTTTACCGCGAGATATCTCCTAGCTCGCAGCCAATGTGTTAAGGTCAATCGATTTTGTTGTGTTCTTTAGCTTATTTAAGCGTATTAATATTTCTGAAGTATACCTTTTCATTGTAGTTTACTTACTTACTTTTGCGAAAACATTGGCCTATAGATCGCCGTAGGTCGCGGAAACATTGGGCTATCGATCGCCGTATGTCAGGCCGGTCTATTCTGCACCTATCTACGGCGGCCATAATGTTTGCTTGCTACATAGCCGTCGTTTACCTCTACCCCACGCTTTAGCCTATAGTCGGGAGCACCTCTGAGTAGTGAGAGCTTGAAGAGGTGCTATAGCAAATGTGAGAAATAAATAAATTACATTGCAATCAGACAAAACCATTTCGCTTCAGGCCACAAAGTCTGCACTTTCGATTATTGCCATGCGACATTTCTCCATCATAAATTCATAATTATAAAAACCACACGGATTCTGCGCGCGCATGCGTAAAAGGATAGCTTGCCCCTAGAGAATCAATCGCACAAGAGAAGCGCATTCTTCATGCGTCTACAAGCCTCATTATATCCATAACCCATGCAGGTAAATTGACCGTATGTCTTGTATCATTTCCTCCCCTCCCCCACTCCTATCCCCACCTCACCTCCACCATCCCTGTGACCCTTCGTTGAACGACCCCCGAAGTGTTCAATATAAAATGATATATCCGTAAAAAGTCGTGCATCGCCGTAAACATTACACCCGCCGGACCCGCAGCATCAGCAACGCCGCGTCGTCCATTGTTTACCGCACCACGGCTGCAGCTATTACTACGCCAATAACTCGCGCGTAATCGTTTCCCGCCAGAGGGCCACGCTGTCGGCCGGGGTCGCCGGGGTTATCGGCAGGCGGCGCTGCACCGCTGATAAGCTAACCCGTTGAAGTCGGGGCTGGTAACTTCAGGCGGCCCCTCTTTTTCCCCGGCGTCCATATAATGATCGGCCGCAGCCAACAAGTTGGGTTCCCACGGCACCTCCGCGGTCGCTTCAGCTTCAGCTCCAAACGCCTTCCCTGTACCGCCACCGCTGCCGCCTCTACTCGTTTCCTGTGCGGTGGTCGTGCCGCCAGCTGGAAACCACTGCACGTCTGCTGCTGTTGCGAAGCAATGCTCCATGGGAATGCTACGCTACGGCGGTGGTGGCGTGAAAAGAGATAAGTGCACTGAGTGTGGTACGAGTTGGAGTTCACGGTGAACAGTAAAAATTGTTGTCTTGATTTTAATCTAACCCGAAGACTTTTTTTATAGTCATCGTTATTACATCACCTATTTTTTATATAGCGCCTGTGTAATATCTGCTAGAGTTCGTAATGAACGAACAAGAGATTCAAAGCAGACGCGAATTACAATGGACAAAGCCGAGCAATCCAGTGTGTATGTGTGTGTCTGTCTGTGTGTATGTGTCTGTGTCTGTGTGTACGTGCGTGTGTGTTATGTGTGTGTGTGTCTGTGTCTGTGTGTATGTGTGTATGTGTCTGTGTGTATGTGTGCGTGCGCGTGTTGTGTGTGTGTGTCTGTCTGTGTGTATGTGTCTGTGTCTGTGTGTACGTGTGTGTTATGTGTGTGTGTGTGTGTGTCTGTGTGTATGTGTGCGTGCGTGTGTGTGTTTGTGTATGTGTCTGTGTGTATGTGTGCGTGCGTGTGTTGTGTGTGTGTGTCTGTCTGTGTGTCTGTGTCTGTGTATGTGTTTGTGTGTGTGTTATGTGTGTGTATGTGTCTGTGTGTATGTGTGTGTGCGTGTGTTGTGTGTGTGTGTCTGTGTGTAGTTGCAGTATAACGACACTGATGATAACAAACAAAATTAAATAGCGTCGCCCTCCCTTTCATTTCGCAGCTTGGGACTGGCACGGTCAGAGTGTCGGACTTCCATGCAGTCCAGACGATCCATCCTCGGGTCCTATGAGTATATAGTATAATGGGCAGTCCGCGCATTAGTTAAGGAGCTGTCACTACGGGGATTTCAGTAAAAATGTTATTCAAAAGATAAGGATTTAGTTTATAACAGTGTAAGCTAATTTAATCAGTGCACGACGATTGTCGTACAGCGACGCAGGTAGGCCAACTGCAAATTGGCGCGCGGCGTCTGGACAGGTGATTGTCTGGACATCGCGTGATGTCTAGACGAGCGTACGTTGAGTGTACAAGGAGGGAGTGGAAGTGAAGAAGGAGTGTTGCGTGTTGAGAGCCGTTGAGATAGGCTGTAATAGTTGTTGTTGAGTTGCGATAGAGTAGACTGATGAAGGTAGTAGTCGTGTAGTTGTTATGATAACGCAAGTGTAGTCATTGTTGTGTTGTTGCTGATCGTTTTACTTTACATCGGATTTTGGAGTATAATAAGAAGACTTAAACACGTCGTCGTTGTTGGTTAATAAAACAGTGAAAGTCTGTAGATTCTTTACCTAGCCATTTAGCTAATGAAACAGTTATCTAGGGATAGGCCTATGCTACCACGAACTTATACGAAGAAGCTTCCGAAGAGACTGATAGGAGGAGGTGATCACAAGGAGGTTTATCACATTTGGTGTCGTTGCGGTGAGATAACGATCCAAGTTGCAGGAGAACGATCCTAGTTACGAACGGCGGGTCTACGTGCCAAGTTACGAACGGAGGGATTCTATCCAATCAACAGACGTTGCGGAGGAACGGACGCTGTGCATTTATCGAGGAGCCGAGCACACGTGAGAAACGACAACACAACGACTACGAGGTAGAAAAACTTGCTTGTCTATTGAAGTTTGCTTAACGAATTGAAGTCAGTCAATTGCAAACATTTGAAGAGTAGCCTACTATTTATCGACTAGCATCAGTAAAGTAAAGAAGTAAGATGGAGAAACTTACAGAGCAAAAGCAAGCGGCTATTAAGAAGATGGCTTCCGAAAGAATAATAAAATTATTAATCGAAGCAGGTTTAGATGCAGAAGAAGTCGGACAGATGTCGAGGGAAGAATTGATGAGAAATTTAGCCGAGGTTTGGGCTAAGAAAGAAGAAGAAGAAGAAGGTGCTGTCGGAGGCGCTAAAGAGAAGCCAGTGGAGAAGCCACAGCCACCTATGTCTATAGAGGCGTTGCTACAACTCATGATGATGAGTAGACAGGAAGAGAAAGAACGTCGCCAAGAAGAGAAGGAGAAAGAAGAGCGACGGTGCCACGAAGAGAAAAAACGTCGCCAAGAAGAGAAGGAGAGAGAGGAGCAACGCAGACAAGAGGAGAGAGAACGAGCAGAAAGAGCAGAGAAGATTAGGCAACAAGAGATTGACATGCAGAGACAACAATTCCAGCTGCAGTTAGAACAAATGAAAATAGATCGTGACGAATCAGAACGAAGAAGGATGGAGTTAATGATAGAATATGAAAAAGCAAGGAGAAGCGATGAAGAAATACGGAGACAGCAGATCGAAGACAAAAAGGCTCGTGAGGAAGAAAAGGAGAAGATGCGTTTACAAGAACTGGAGAGAGCAGAAGAAATTCGTCAGGAAGAATTTCAAGCTGAAAAAGACAATTTGGAAAAAGCAGAAAGAGAAAGAGAAGAACAGATGCAATTAGAACAAAAGAAACTTGCTATTAAGGAAGCTCAACTCCATGAGATGGCTATTGAAAAAGAAGAACGCAGAAAGCAGTTAGAACTGTTGCAGCAGAAGATTGAACAAGAAGAACTGCGTAGGATAGAAGATCAAAATAGACTGAGGAAGAAAGACGAAGACGATAGAAGGATCCGTGAGGAATCAGAACAAAATAGGCTTAGAGAAAGTGAGACAATGGTGTCAAAGATTAAGAAGATAGGTGATGCAATGAAACATGTGTTACCGAAGATGCCGTATGATATGATGGAAGTGCCATTATATTTTGAAACAGTTGAAAATGCATTCAATAGCTTCGCTGTGGAAAAGCAGTACTGGGTGAAATTGTTGTTGCCATTGATGACCCCGAGAGCGCGAACGGTATTGAATCGATTGTCATTTGAGAATTTAGATAAATACGATGCAGTGAAAGAGCATTTGTTGAAGGAATTCAAGTTAACAGCTCGCGAGTACAGGTCAAGGTTTGCAGATGCCAAGAAGACAGCCGAAGAAACGTATACGATGTTCACGGCTAGGCTGAAGAACCTGTTGAATTATTATGTCCGAAGTAGACGAGTGGACAAAGACTACGAGAAGCTGTTTGATTTGTTAGTGGCGGATAAGCTGAAAGAATGTTTACCACCAGGTCCACTGCAGTTTGTCTTAGCAAAAGAGGGCACAGAATGCTTGGAAGCTAGTAATGTTGCAGACCTCGCAGACATACATGTAAACAATCGGATTGGTGTGATGTTCCAAGACAAACCGAAATACGAAGCATGGGGCAATAGCTCAAAGCCATTCAAGTGGAACAAGGATAGCAAAGACACCGGAAGCCAAGCCAAGAGTAATGATGCAAAGAAAGATAATTATTCTGGAAAGCAGTATTGGCAAGATAAGAAAGAGTCAACGTGGGACAGACAAGCCTACAATCGAACTCCGCCGCTGGGACGCCCAACAGAAAGTAATGCATCATACACGCCGTACAACAAGTGGGAGAACAATGAGCAAAGAAGTTTTATAAAGAAACGTTGCCACAACTGTCATTCTGACAAACACCTAATAAAACATTGCCAAGCACCAGGAGCGGCAAATCTGAGGAAGAACTTTAGCAGAAGTGCAGAAAATCTGCGAGTAAACCAGATACAAGTGATGAATGCACCAGACCAGTTTGAAGAATCGGACGATCGTGAAACAGAAGTGAAGTCGGTAATGAAGTGTACGCCGCAGTTCACCATACAGAAAGAAGCGATAAAGACTACTTCCATTGCAGAAATTTGTCGAGAAACAAAAAGTAAAGAGGAGTGTCAACGCATAAAGAAGATATCGTTGCAGCATGTAAATGTGGAGATACGTGGGACTGATGGGCAGCCTGTGCAAGTCGAGGCGTTGATTGACTCGGGGACCGAGATACCAGTAATCAACGAGGAACTACTGAAAGGAACGACAGTAGAAGAAATCGGCAGAGTTCATTTGCAATGTGTAGCTGGAGAGCCGATTCCAGCTAAGTTGGTGAAAATCGAAGTGCGGATGAGCGGTCGTAACGAAGGAGCAGCTACAGAGGACAGGACAATAAATATCGCGCCATATTTAACTTTAGTGTGTGCCAGCATTCCAGCGGATCTGTGCAAAGAAAACAGAGAAAAGTTCTTGCTACATCCGGAGATAATTGCAGAATTGAAAGAGATTCCACCAGTGAGTGTATTGCAAGGGGAACTACAAGCGAATGTGACTACAAGAGCACAAAGTCGGAGAGCAGAAGTCGAAGGCGGAGAAGATGAAACGATAAACGAAAGTTCGCAAGAAGATGACATGGACAGCGAAGATGAACTCAGCATTCAAGATGACGAAAGAACAACATCTGAGAACAATGAAACTGAAGAACAGATGGCTGCATGTGAACGAAATGATAGTGAAGATTCCGGAAGCGACGCTGAACTGGAGACAAGTATGAGGGACTTGTTCACAGAGAATTCGAACGATGAAAGACAGCTGGAAGATGCGAAGAAATTCGAGGAGCAGCAGAGAAATGACGAGTCACTGAAATCGTGGTGGAGGATCGCTGAAGACAAAGGATCAGAGTTTAGCGTGGTGAATGGATTGCTGTATAAGAAGCATCAAATGCTGGATCAGCTAGTGTACCAGTTGGTGTTACCGAAAGAGAGAAGAATTCAAGTAATGGAATTAGCTCACGAGTCAGTATTTGGCGGACACTTGGGAGAAGAGAAGACACGAGAAAGAATCAAGTTGTCCATTGTCTGGCCAAAGATGCGTCGAGACGTGGTGAAATTTTGTAAGTCCTGTGAGAAGTGTCAGCTGAAGGCACGAAGTTTGGTGATGGATCGAGTGCCGATTACACCAATTCCAAGGGAAGATGTTCCAATCCGACGGATGACTATGGACGTGGTAGGCCCAATAGAACCGAAGTCAGCAGCGGGGCATAAGTATTGCTTGTGCATAGTGGATTCATGTACAAGATGGCCGACAATCTTTTTGCTGAAGTCATTGACTGCTAAGGCTGTGTGCGAAGCTTTGATGAAGCTATTCATTGACGTGGGGGTGCCGTCTGTGATCACCAGCGACAGAGGCACGAATTTTACAGCCAGTCTTACAAGAGAATTTTTGAAATTGATGGGATGCTGTCCACGATTCGATTCACCGGGGCATCCAGAGGCAGCCGGATTAGTCGAGAGATGGAATCAGACGTTCAAGAAGATGGTACATCATGTCATTGTGGAAAATCCAAGACAGTGGCATAAAATCATTCCGTTTACCGTATGGGCATTGAGAGAAGTTCCTAACGCAACGACAGGAGTGGCACCATATCTGCTGGTGTATGGAAAAATGCCAAGAGGACCATTAACTATCTTAAAGGAAAGCTGGACCAAAGAAATAAATCTACCGCCAAACATTGGAGTACAACCAGCAAAGTACCTGAAGAACTTAAGAGCAGACATGGAGAAAGCTTTGATATTTGCTGAGAATTGTGCAGAGGAAAAGCAAAAACAATACGCCAGTCAATACAACACGAGGGCCAAGGATAAAGAATTCGAACCAGGAGAAAACGTCATCGTCCTGTATCCAACGTCAACCAATAAATTGATCTCACGATGGCATGGTCCATGTACAGTGCTACAAAGAAGATCCAAGTATTCGTATCTGGTGGACATGAATGAAAACGGCCGACGAATCGTCCATGCCAACAAAATGAGGAAGTTCATCGCAAGAACATTATCGTGTGGTCTCATCGTGGAAGAGGACGACGAATTCGGATCAGTGGTAGAGCTACCATTGAAAGAAGACCATGCAGAGACGACACAGAAATCGCTGCAATTGGACTATGAACAGATCGGACATCTTACGAGCGAGCAACAGAAACAGCTACTGGATGTACTGAACCGTTATGCAGACAGATTTTCGGACAAACCTGGATTATGTACATTGGTAGAACACGAAGTGGTGCTGAGACCGGACTTTCGAGAGAAAGAGTTCATGGTTTATCGAATACCGCTGATATATCGCGCAGAAGTGGACAAACAAATACAAGAGATGCTGAAAGCAAATATAATTCAACCGTCGTCGAGCAGAATGGCAAGTCCGCTGGTCATCGTCAAGAAGAAGGACGGATCCTTGAGACTCGCGTGCGACTACAGGTACGTGAATTCATATACTGAAAATTGTCGATATCCCATGCCGATCGTCAACGACGTGCTGAGCAAAGTCGGGAAATCCAAGTTTATTTCCGTCTTGGACTGTCGCAGTGCTTACTGGACTTGTCCTGTGAAGAAATCCGACCAATGGAAAACCGCATTCGTTACCCATAATGGACTGTACGAATTTACACGTGTCCCGTTTGGCATGATTAACTCTGGACGGACTTTTGTAAAAGCAATAAACATGATTTTGCAACCGATTAATACATTTACTGAACCCTATGTTGATGACATTGCAGTACATTCTGATGATTGGAACATTCATTTGAAACATTTAGAATTGTTTTTGAAACAAATAAGACTGCATAATGTAACCTTGAACTTGAAGAAATGTGTGTTTGGTAAGAGTGAGGTGAAATTCATCGGTCACCTCATAGGATCAGGGAAGAAGATGATGAATCCAGATAGGATTGACAGTTTGATTAATTTAAAAAACCCTGAAACAAAAAAGCAAGTGAAGCAAGTGTTAGGATTGTTTGGTTTCTACAGACAATTTATTTGTAATTTTGCTGAAATTGCTAAACCATTAACAGATTTAACTAGCAAGCAGACACCTGAGAACATTGTTTGGACTGAGGACCACCAGAAGTCTTTTGATTCTCTTAAAGAAATTGTTTTATCAAATGTGATTTTATACATGTTCGAGGTTGGCAAACCATTTAATTTGTACTGTGATAGCAGTGATTTTGCTGTCGGAGCTGTGCTGTCACAAGTGGACGATGAAGGGATAGAACGTCCCGTTTCATTTATCAGTCAGAAGCTGACTGATACCCAGAGGAGCTGGGCTACGATTGAGAAGGAAGCCTATGCAATCATATGGGCTTTAAACAAATTGAAAGAAACTATTATTGGTTCCAAGATTAATGTGTTCACTGACCATAATCCTTTAGTTTATTTGACTGAGTCAATGTCGAAGTCTGCTAAGTTAGTCCGATGGTCTTTATCATTGCAAAATTTTGACATTCTGTTAAACTATAAGAAGGGAAAGCTGAATGTAGTAGCGGACTGCTTATCGAGATTGTAGTATAAGATATTTTGTGATTGCATTTAGTATAGGAATTGTTTGTATTTAGTTTAAGCATTATACGTTCGCTAATTTTTAAGATTAATTAGCTCTCTTCAAAAGAAAGGAAGGAGGTAATGTAAGCTAATTTAATCAGTGCACGACGATTGTCGTACAGCGACGCAGGTAGGCCAACTGCAAATTGGCGCGCGGCGTCTGGACAGGTGATTGTCTGGACATCGCGTGATGTCTAGACGAGCGTACGTTGAGTGTACAAGGAGGGAGTGGAAGTGAAGAAGGAGTGTTGCGTGTTGAGAGCCGTTGAGATAGGCTGTAATAGTTGTTGTTGAGTTGCGATAGAGTAGACTGATGAAGGTAGTAGTCGTGTAGTTGTTATGATAACGCAAGTGTAGTCATTGTTGTGTTGTTGCTGATCGTTTTACTTTACATCGGATTTTGGAGTATAATAAGAAGACTTAAACACGTCGTCGTTGTTGGTTAATAAAACAGTGAAAGTCTGTAGATTCTTTACCTAGCCATTTAGCTAATGAAACAGTTATCTAGGGATAGGCCTATGCTACCACGAACTTATACGAAGAAGCTTCCGAAGAGACTGATAGGAGGAGGTGATCACAAGGAGGTTTATCACAAACAGACTTAAATTTAACTTAGAAAGTTTAATTGTCACTCAATCTGGATTTCGGGACGAGATAAGCAGAGCATTCAGAAGTTTTCATTCTGCCAGTGCCAGTCCCAAGTATGAATAAATGAGGAGGGCGTCGCTAATGATCTTTGTTAACACACAGCGACGTTAGACTGCAACTACTATAGCCTACTACATGTGCACTGTGTCCACGATAAAGTAGATCACACAATAAAGTGTCATAACTCGGTCAAAACGTTTAGGATTTGTCTGAAATTTTAAACACAGCAACAGTGACCATATTTACACGAGATCCCAAAACCGATTAGAAATATTCGCGTGTTTGTCAAATTTATGATCGTTTAAAATGCAGCACCGAAAAATTGAACTTTCCAACATGGAAAACCTGAAAGGAAGTGAAATTCAGCTAAATATGGTGTTCCAAATGTCCAACCTGTTCACGGACACTCGACCGTAGACGTAGACGCTACTGTTTGATGGTCCTGTCGATGATCACCTGGTTAAACAACTTCCAATCTTCAAACAGACGCGCCCTACGCCCTACGGTTATCGATGTCATGAATACGCGTGAACGAAAATCACGCTCCTCCACCACATGTACTCCGGATCAAGATCTGGACTGCTGGACGGCCACAGCTGCGGGATATGAAGCCGAGTGTCTTCCGGGACAGCTACTACACTACTGCGTCTACGGTCGTGTGCTCGTGAACAAAAATGACATTTTGAACACTAATTATAGCTGAATTTTGCTTCCTTTCAGCTTTTGCATGTTGGAAAGTTGCATTTTTCGGTGCTGCATCTCAAACGCTCATAAATTTGGCAAACTCACGAGTATTTCAAATTGGCTTTAGGATCTCGTGTAAATATGGCCACTGTTGTTGTGTGTAAAATTTCAGACAAATCCTACAAGTTTTGGCCGAGTTATGACACTTTATTTTGTGATCTACTTTATCGTGGACACAGTGTATACTACTGCAATGCACTTTATTCTCAGCCGGACTTAGATTATCATTTAATGTCTCCGGACAACCCCCACTGACTCGACGCAGCCCTCTGCTTGCAATTGGGTTTTCAGTAACTTTTAGATTACAATTACGATTACAGTCGATGCCATCAGATCTCATGCATCGATCCGCAATACTTCTTCTATCCTGCCAACGGGGTCTGTAGCGCCAGATTCTTAACATATACAAGTGTAATTGTAATATAATTGTGGGATCCGGTGGTGCAGTGGTGGCATCGTCGCCTTTGAGCCGGAAAGTTCGAGGTTCAAATCCACTCTCAAGCCAACGCAAGTCCACTCGCAATTGCTCAGCGCTTCGGCGTCAAACTCCGATGCAGTGTCCGATCTGCATTGGGGAGCGCCTCTGAGTATAGAGAGAGCTTGAAGGGGCGCTATAACAATAGCACATACAAACAAACAAGAGTGTATCGATGAGTCATGACCGTCGAGCTCTTCATCGCCAATTCTACCACGGGCAATTTCCCTCGCGCTATACGCTGCACGTCCTTCGGTCGGTCGGTCGGTCGGTCGGAAGGGGGCAATACCTCCTTCAGCGGCCAACCGCTGTTTCGCAAGTACCATCGAATTCCTTTGTACACTTATTACGCGCGGGGTTCCATTAAAACATCACCTCTACTTCGCCGAACGTTGCCCGAAAACAAAGACCAAGTGTCTGCCGCCGCCGCTGCTGCTGCTGCTGCTACAGTTGCAGACTGGCATCAACATCCAAAAGCAGCAGCAGCAGCAGCAACACTCACTACAGCAGCAGGAGAGAGACTTTGCAATTACTGCCATCACTTCGAAGCCGTTTCCGCACAAAACTCGCACCCTCCTCCTCTTCCTCCTCCACCTCCCCTCCTCCCACTCCTCTTCCACCTCCTCCACCTTTCCCTTCCCTTCCCCTTCCCTTCCACCTCTTCCACCTCCTCCTCTTCCACCACCTCCTCTTCCACCTCCTCTTCCACCTCCGAACAGACTTATGTTTTCCCGATTCTCCGCGTCGGCTCCACGCGAAGATATATCGCTGCGTTGACAGGCCTTTTCCAGCCCGCTAAAATCCGCGGCCGTATAGCAACGTCCCGCGGCCTTCATCGCCCGTCACGCAAGCGGCCGCTTGCCCGTACCGCTCGGCGGGGCGAGCGCTCGAGACCTTCAGTGACTTTCCCACGCTCCCGGGTCCTGTAGTCGGCAGGCGGAGACGGGAAGGGGCTCCAGTTAACCGCCGGCGACCCCCGCGCCCTCTGGGGCTGGTAAGCGGAGGCGGTGGTGGAGGAGCGGAGGCGCGGATAGGGACTCGGGTTACTCCCGGTTGTCGTATGAAATTGGTGGAGAGATTCCTGTTGCCTCGTCCGGCTGTAATCTGAAATCCGGCACGCTGGAAAAACTATATAGAGACGGATAGACGGATAGACGGAAGGACATTTGGACGGACAGAGAACAGTACTGAAAGAACTGTTTGCATCTGTTGCAGCTCCCTTGACTGTGTTTGTTGTGTATTGTTGGGTCTATAATTATATCCATAATGTGTTTATACGTGCATATCGCAATGGTATACTTGAACTGTATGTTTCATATCGTAATTGAACGGCAGGTTTCCATTGACGGGTGAAAGCGATATCTTCAATTAATCTTTCCGATTGTCGCATGAAAACTGCGCCACACATGACCATCATCATTATCATCATCATCATCCTCATCGTCGTCGTCGACGTCGTGATCATCATCATCATCATCGTCATCGTCGTCGTCGACGTCGTGATCATCATCATCATCATCATCATCATCATCATCATCACCACCACCACCACCACCATCATCATCACCACCACCACCATCATCATCATCGTCATCATCATCATCATCATCATCATCACCACCATCATCATCACCACCACCATCATCATCATCATCGTCAAACATATAGTTTAAGCACCATTGCAATATGCAGGTATAAACATATTATGGATATAATTATAGACCCCAACAATACACAACACAAAGTCAAGGGAGCTGTAACAGCTTATTTGTATGTAGGTCCTACATAGCTTTCAACATCGTCATCGTCATCGTCGTGGTGATCATCATCATCATCATCGTCGTCGTCGTCATCATCATCATCATCATCATCACCACCATCACCACCATCACCACCACCAGCACCACCACCATCACCATCATCTCATCGTCTTCTTCTTCTTCTTTTTTTATTCCTCTGCAATGAAGACTTTTCTGTAGGGTCCTATAGGAAATACTACATGCACGGGGATTGAGCAACCTCAATACCCCCTGCATGCAATTCTCCTCATGCTTAAACTGCGACGTTAAAGAAAATGTCATGCTGCTTGTTTGGCTGGGTGACAACAACAAATCCGGTATAGGCCTACATAGGACTTGAATTTGTTAAATTTTGCAAAAAATTCCAGCTTTACACGCCAATCAAGCAATCTACTTAAATTCTCTGCATGTGGAGAACACCGTAAAGTCGGTCCTCGTCCGACTGAGGTTTAGAGCACATAGTAGCTGACGATAGCTTATTTGTATGTAGGGCCTACATAGCTTTCAACATCAGCAATAACTGGCAACAAACAGCTGCAGATAGCAGGACCACATCCTCCGACAACAAACCATCTCATCCAGGCACTTCAACCACAATCATGTATACAAAGCATTGTACTGCAACAATCATGGTAAATCACTCCAAATCGGACGAAAAACCACCTTTTTACTATTTTTAACTGCATGCATGAGCGGAGTTTGGTTTCCGTTCTTGGGGGAGCTAACCCCGAGTCTGGGCCTTATTGGGAGGGCTAACCCAGAAAAAGAATATCATTTTCATGGTAAAAAAATATGAATTTTGGCCTTCTTGGAGGGGCTTAGCCCCCCCCCCTAGCTCCTGATAAACTCCGCCCATGACTGCATGCAGAGAAAATGCTTCCCTATATGCGACTGCACAAATCCATTTAGAACTTCAAATATTGTGTAGAAATGCACTCTTAAAAATCCCTGGCAGCAGTTTTTTAAACGAGAAAATTGTTCGAACAACTGTTGCATTTTCTAAACGAGAAATTACAAGCAACACGTATACGGTATAAGGTAACTGATTGTAAAATGACCGCATGTAATGCAGGCTTAAACCTTGCGAGAAATATTGCTTCCGTTTACAATTGGATTGCTTTCTATGTAAATTTAATTAGAATTAATAATTGATACGACGAATGGTATACAGTGGATTTGTCATGCGCGAAGGGATCAACCTTTGACCTATCTGCTGGGACGAAAGTACAAAGTGGTGGATGACGCGTGGAAGAGCAGATGGATGGATGGGTCACGGGCGGATGGATAGATGAATGGATTGATAGATGGGTGGGGGTGGGTAGATGGATGGATAGACGGATGAATTGATGGATAGATGGGTGGGTGGTGGGTAGATGGATGGATAGACGGATGAATTGATGGGTTGGTGGTGGGTAGATGGATGGATAGATGGGTGAATGGATGGATAGATGGGTGGGGGTGGGTAGATGGATGGATAGACGGATGAATTGATAGATAGATGGGTGGGTGGTGGGTAGATGGATGGATAGACGGATGAATTGATGGGTTGGTGGTGGGTAGATGGACGGATGGATGGATGGATGGAAGGAGAGACTGGAGAAGTATTGATGCATGGGAGAAAAAGCATCAAATGGAATGTTTGAATGTTTCTAGAGAGATTTGGTTGATGTTTGTGAACAATGAACAGTTAATACGAATAATTATACTTTTAACCTCTTTAATTAACTTGATATAAAAATTCCTACTTTTGGCCAAGGATATAAAAAATTTAGGGAATTACTTATGAAAAGCAGTCAGCAATCCTCATGGTGAGTGAGCGCGTCTTGCAAGCTGTACAGATAGATTTTAGCGCTGCCATGGTAGCTGAGATGAGGTCAGACCAGGAGGGTGTTTCAACTCTGACCCTGGGACGCGTGACGAACGCAATCCCTCTCCGATAGCAGCTGCACGCCGACCACTGCGGCCACTGACACCAAGCACGCATCCAGTGGAAATATTAAGGGACCAGGAAAGAAAATAATCCACAAATACATATAATATATACGCTATAGATACGCACACACCCATTGATATATATTGCATATCTATATGGCTCGATGTATACATACATATATGACATTATACATGTATATATATGGACACAAATGCATATAAAAGCACGATGTGTAGGCTATGTATACATATGTAATGTCGAGTGTTCGTGTGCTTATATAGGTGACTTCGGTATACGTCTTTTGTTTAAACTGCCTGACACTATGACCTCTCACCCCAGACTAAAAGTGGCTTACAAGTAGGTAAACCACACGCAGTGTGTATATAAATAAACGCAATGAACATGGTTAAATGCTTAGCTAGAGCTTGAAGAATGCAAAGCAGGAAATTAAGGATATGAGTATTCTAGGTTTCTAAATGTAAATTACTCGGTTTCCCTTTATATATCATTGATGATTTTGTGTGAAGAAATGTGTTGAGAGCCACCAAAGTAGCAGCTATAGAAAAAATAGGTGTCAAGTTTCCAGGGGTCAAGCATAGCCCATCTTTCTCGGTGCGTCCACCCATGACTGTATATAACAGTGTATATGTTGATGATAATCTGGAATTAACGGTTCTTGCACGGATATCATAATACATCGTCGGTTTTGCTATTTTTTAATCGTCATCATCACCATCATTCGTTCATGCACAGCCTTTACTATAGATATAAACCCAGAGACGGTCCAAGGTAACTGACCCTATAGCGACTTAAACGCACAACGCTGCATGAACGAGTAGTTTTTAACCATAGTTTGAGGAGCAAATATTTTTGAGGCCAGCCAAACCTAAACGGGACACCAAAGGTAAAGTTAAAGCGAAAGGTAAGCATAGTGCATGTATTAGTGTATACCCTGTATACAAGAACACTCTCCGACTGCATGATATCACATGACCCACGCCACAGTGTTTAATCTTGTCCTCTGCTTGGGGGAGGGTGGAATAAGGATTTCTGGAGAGAGTGACAGAAAAAAACTCCATTCTGGGCGGATGGCAACCTACAATTTTTCTCTAATGTAAAAACCGATGACCTTTTTTAGTCGTTCTTTAAAAAAAGTTCAATATTAACCGTACAATTTTTGTGCATGTCTTTGTGTGCATGCATGTACACAAGACCGGTCGATTTGTATAGAGGTGGGGTAATTGTTACACGCTTATCTTTTCTGGGGTAATGGTACGTATTCACATGTACACAACACCTCGCGATTTATCCTGGGAAATTAATTTCTGGTGGGGGGATAACTTACCCCCCTCAGAGACATCTAGATTAAACACTGCCCAGTGCCCACGTCGCAATCTTAAACTCGATGTTGAACATTGAAGACCGGAGTATAATAATTATCTGCATGGCATCCTATGACGTGGACATATCATGTCATGCATGCAATGCAAAAATGATCAAATTTCCGGTCATCATCAGCAAGTCCAGCAGATGAACGAACCATACATTGGAGCCAGTGCACCAAAAAAGAAGACACGCATAACAGGGAGTGCGGCGGCACAGAATGGCACATGATGTTAGGATATGGAAGATGGGCTATTCCGCTATTGTGTGTTTCAGCTATAGACGTTTGGGTAGATTCGATGCACGATAGTAAAGAAGGTTGCGAATAAGAGAAAGACAAGTCAGAGAACAAAGTAGTGAAATGAACAACAAAGTACGGGAAAAAGTAGAGAAGTGAGCGACAAGGCAAGGAACAGAGCAGAGAAGGGACTTTAGAGTAAAGGTCGACAAGACAGTTTAAGACTATAAATTTAGGACACATTGTAGACCTGTAGTATAAGAAGGAAGAGGACATTCGTCTTGTAGATATATCAAAGCACAAAACAAAGTGCATGCAGAAGTGAACGACAAAGTAAAGAACAAAGCAGAGAACAATGAACGACGAAGCACAGAACAAAGTGTAGAACAATGAACGACGAAACACAGAACAAAGCAGAGAAGTGAACAACAAGGCACAGAACAAAGCTTTGTTTTGCTTCTCTTTCGCTTTCTCGGCTTTCCAAAGGCAAGTCTCGAGTGAACGACTATGTAGAGTCTTTTAACAAGACAAGAGGCAACGGATTTGCCGTTGACTGACAGACACCAGTTTACTTACACACCACACTGCAGAGACAAGCAGAGCTTCCGTGGAGTGGTGTTTAGCCAATCCTGATTGGCAGAAGTTGCGGAGGTGGAAATGGAATTCATTAGGCTGTGCAAGAACAACGCGTATCTGTTGTAGTTTAGATAACATAGAAAGATTGGAGATAGGACGGTAACTGTAAGAGATGTTTCTTCCTCCGTCTACATGTTTTGAGTTGCTTTTACAGAAGTGGAAAAACACCAACGCATTTAAAAGGCACTGTATATAGGAAAGTAGCCCTTAGAAAGGGGAATAGAATGTATAGACATATACAACAGTTATAGGACCTATAATATTATAGAGTTCGTACTGTTAGGCTATAATTTGGGAAGGAAGTCGTCACAAAATTGAAAAGGCATTAACCCTTTACCCGTTCGATTTTAAATTTTAAGCCCGTTTTCAGCGGATATTTTCGGGGCAAACGCGGGTAAAAGATTAATTAGTCTGATAGATAAGGAATGTTATGTGTTAATGCAGAGAGTGAGAAAAGTTTCAAACTTTGACGTCGTTGAAGAAATGAAAAATATTCTTTATTTAACAATCTCACCATTTGAATATCATTGTAGCATCAGCAAAAGTTCATGCCAATAAATTTAATTCAAACATTAGTTATAGTGTCTAAGGTCCCGCAGCCAAATGTCTAACAGTAGCCTAACAGTGAAGTTTAGCTTACGTAACTATCAATTGATCTTAACGTAATTTCCTGTAACATAACAGCAGCGCGGCAAATACTTTCTCTAGAGCCTGTATCCTTAGTTGAACAGACCTGAAAATTACAAATTAATAACAGCATTTGTGGTGCGAAATTAAATCAATCAAGTAGACTTAAAACGCACACAAAAATAACTTCTCTAATTGGACAATACCAAGCTTTAGATTAGCAAAACTCAAATACTGATTCGCTGCAAATTATTCATATAAAAATCATTCATATTCAGATAGAATTTGTAAAAAAAATTCGACTAGGTCCACACAACTGTAGCATTCGAATTCCTAAGAATAACTTTATGGCTAACATGTCTGAAGACTTTTCTGGAAAGACACAAATCGCGTTCATCAGAATTGTTATATTAAATGGCAATTCTTTTCTCTCGAATTGCCACTGGAAAACCCCGCAGAATCTGAAAAGAATAAACTCTCTCATCCTGGCTGTTCTTCAACATTCTGAGATGATTGTGTCGATATTAACAGACCAGTTCGTGCTTGTAGGTCCCTCTTGTGATACATGCTTCTCGATTGCGTCATCGGTTGACCAATCAGAGGCTTAGAATGCCTAAACGAGAGCTTCGCGAGAATTGTCGCTTGAACATAGATTACTGGATGGACATGTAGGGCCAGCTGAAGGAGCCGCCGCTGAGCAACATGTCCCTGATCAGGGTTTCGATCGGCGTCTTTCCGACGAGTCTCACGAAGAACAACTGTTCAATGACTTGCGCAGAGACCGTACGGAGCGACGGTAATCGGAGGAGTAGCTTGCCGAAGCGGGTCGGCTGGTTGGGGTACTGGGTTCGGTCGTACTCCTCGAGGGCACACTGAGACTTCTCCTGAAGACTGTCTATATGCGCCACGTCGCAAAGTCCGCAAGCATCTAAATATCAGAGGAAAAAGAAATCAAACTGAAGTATACAGTCAGCTATTAAAGATAGTGGAAGAATTTACTTTTTTTATTTCAGTGGCAGGCCTGATGAAACTGATGTTATAAGTTAATCGTAGACTCAAAATTTCAAAAGCCTCACTCGAAAGCCAAGAGCGGGGCAACAGCTTATTCACGAGCGCTGAGTTAGTTTTGAGGTGTTTTCTAAAATGCACTTTATAAAAATCCGGATGTATAAATGAAACTTTTGTAGTAACCAAAATACGGGTGTGGAATAAAAATTGACTTTTATTCAGTTAATTAATTAATTCACTTAATTAACAGTCCCGTTTACGATCGTGTATCTATAGATTAGGCCCAATTGCATATTCATTTTTTCAACAAGTAGCCTACCTACAGCATTCAGTGTTCCCACTGTCCATTTTCAGAATCACAAGATTTTGCCGGGAAAAAAACAAGATTGATTAATCGATTAATATTTTTAACGATTAATTGAATAATATTTTTAACAATTAATTTATTAATATTTTAACGATTAATTTATTAACATTTCTGACGATTAATTGATCAACATTTTTAACGAGTAATCGGCTAATATTTTAGCAATTAATTGATTGATTAATCGTTAAAACCGCAACCATCATTTTCCAACGTCCCGGCATGCATGTTTCTTGCCAAGATAAACTACCGCTTCTGTCATCGACTATCTCAGATCTCTCGAACTTCGCGAGATACGATTATAGCTGATCATAATGGTTAGCACGGCATGCACAGCAAAACACTGCCCATGAGTCCTGACGGGATATACAAATTCTATCTAGGCCACTGAATTTTGTGCATTTTAAAATGAACAGGTCATCATTAGCAATGATTAACAAGTGTTAATATTATTAATAGGCTTTCATATCATTATATAACAAACAATACACCATATTTTGAGCTATGCCTACACCCTGGGACTCTACCAGGATCGTTCCCTACTAAACTTAACATTCTTATTTTGGGGTGCACTGAAGTCGGGAGCGCCTCTGAGTAGTTTCTTTACTTTAAGTAGCGCTATATAAAATGTCCAAATGAATGAATGAATTAACGAATGAATTAATATTATACTTGACTAATTCGGATTGCATGTGACGTGGTGGAACGAGGTCGTATTAAAGTAAGTACCGTATTACCATATTCAGCACATAAATTGAAATCGTTACTTTACATCCGTCGACATTTGGTTAATTCAGAGAATTGATATCGGTTTAGCTGCACAGCAAAACATGTGTTCGTTTCCTACGTGTAGGCCTACCTGGACACGTCGTATTACCATTTCGACTATGCAAATTAGTGAAATCCATGCGCTCATATACCCGACGCAGTCATCACATTATCGTCTCAAAATGGCGGTCGCTTGCAAGCCGAATACCTGGCTGCATGCGAAAGAGCAATTGGATATAGTTCTGTCTGGTGTTTGATTCGACTGAGCATACAGTATATACACCCGTGGTCGTCATTTCGAAATGCTTCTAGCGCATGAGCAATCATTAATTGTAAACGGATAAACACGAGCCACTGTCATGTACTATGCCGCAAACTATACAACAATGGATTTAAGTGCATTCAGAGCGAAGTATTCGTTTCAATTTGTGTGGCACAAGCCTAGGATCCCTGGTTCCATTCAAAAACGATCCGATTCGCAATGGTTTCGGCCTGAACTTAATTTTGTTCACAGATGGACGCAGAGCCAAAAGTCATTGATATATTGCCTGTGTTGCGTTCCTTCTCTGCGGTCGGTCCAACAACCTGGAGCGGTTTTCCCTTGGCTATACGACACCACCCAAACGGTTCTCAGTTTCGCCTACAGTTACTGCTGAAGCCTGCTTTTCTCACTTGGTCTGGGCCCGGAGTAGAGATCGTGAAGAGGCGGTATACATTCCTAACAACTTCCCAACATTTCTGATGAACCTGAGTCACTGACTGCACGGGTTACTTCCACCCAAAAGCCGCAGCAATCGGTCATACCTTGCGAAGTTGCGATCACGACCGCAAGACTGCTGTTGTCTAACTCTTGTTGATAATGTACAGTGTAAGATGTCCATAGGCCTATTGTTTTAAATGTTCCACTTATATTGATGGTTGATTGCTGTTAAGATGTAACGTTTAGCGCAGGCCTATACACCAGACTGTCAATATTCAATTGGTTAATAAAAGAAATATCCACTAATAGGCTATATCTGATTTATTGACTTACTGATTCATTCATTCATTCATTTAACTGGCTGACTGATTGATTGACTAACTCATATATTGATCGATTGATTGATCGATCAATATATTGATTAATTGACAGATTGATTGACAGCTTGATTGACTGATTGATTGATTAATTAACTGACTAATTGATTTACTGATTTATTTACTGATTGATTTATCTTTTTCTACCTGTATTGAAGAGAACAATGGCCTTGAGACAGCTGTATTCGGCGGAATCGACATGCAGCGCCTTCAACCTCTCCACCTGATCCTGGAAAACACGGATATGGTCCATGAAAGCGACAACCCTATCGGCCGCCATCGGGCTCGCGTGAAGACCGGCGGCGGCGAGGAGCGGGGCGACGTGGAGGGGCATGGAGCACTGGGCCGCGTTCAGGACGAACAGCTCACTCCAGCTGAGCCGGAGCAGGGCGACCTGGTCGGTGACCTGGAGTTCGGGGAAGAACGGGATGTTCCGTGCCCACTCGACGGCGCTGAATAAGAGACGGGCGGCCAGCTCGCAGATGTTCTCGATGCCCATGATGTTGTTGGGAGGTTGCATGCACTGACCGTATCGGGATGTGGCGTACGGCTCAGCACGGACGAGCATCGACACGAAACCGGAAAGGTAGCTGCTTCCGGTTCCGGTCAGGGAGTCACCGTTGTAGAGTGCCATCTGCGGAGGAAAGCCCGGATGTGGGGCCGTCGGGATGCGACCTCTCTGAACAGCTGTAGACACAAGGAAATGAAACAGAGATGATGAGGTGGTCAGTAAAATGCCGATTTAAAGAGATAAGTATACATGCAGGTTGGGCCAAAAAGTAATCCTTAGAGGTTTTTTGCCTATACTTTGGCCAAAAGCAAGAATTTTTAAATCAGGTTTTTGAGGCTTAAGGGAAATTCATATTTACGTGCAATGGCTAAATTTCACCAGACAATTTCAAACAGAACAAAATTTATATTACTTTTAGTGAGTCCGCTCATTGGTTTTTGACAATGCGAAAACATAACGCAGCAAATAACGATCTTATCAAGTCACATCTTACAAAATTGTTATCAAATAAACTTGATAATGCCAGATAATTATTTTTACCCGAGGTACCTAGGATTCTTCGGGATTTCAAAAAATTATGCTTGGAGCTGCTGTTCGATGCATGTCTAGAGGCCTCGTCCTCCGCAACAATATTAAACAATATTAAAAGTAGCATACCACGAAAAGCGATGGTATTGTAAGTAAGTAAGTAAGTAAGTAAGTAAGTAAGCCGTTTATTGACAAAGCATCAAACACGTACAAAAGAGCAGTGATCAGTACAAATTCAATGACTTTCGAGTGATCGGTGCATAAGTCAAAGGGTCAATCCAAAAAGGTCGTATGGACCCGCTGAGGCTGGATTGACCCTTCCTTTCTCAATAACATTTGGCTATTGTAAAAAAAATTGTAGTACTGCATTATTATTATTATTATTATCATCATCATCATCATCATCATCATCATCATCACCATCATCATCATCATCATTATTATTTAGCGGAGAAATATTTACCAGCGTATACAGATGCGCGCCACTGCGACCTCATTTAGCAAGACTATACAGTAAACAGACTATTAAGTTGGTATGGTAAATAAAGAGAATTGTAATGCATTGAAAGAAAGCAGAAAGGGAATAGATAAGAATTAAGAAGGATATGGTTGTCCCGCTTCTCCATTCATCTCTTCCCATTATTTTATACTGATGCCCCGTTTCCTAGTCGACAGCCCCCCCCCCCATACACAGTCAGAAGGTGCGATCGAATGATATCCGATCCCTTTCGTCGTTTGTCAAGTAATTTTTTCATGTGTGTAGCTGAAGTCTGGCATCAGAGATCTCGTCTGTAATTTTTATCCAACACTTTCCGAATTCGTCTTCCTTGGTTTCTCTGGCCTTCCGATTCATTTGCTCGTATATAGTCTTCCACTTTTTAGCATCCAATTACGCGGACATGTTCTTTGGAAATCATCAAGCCAGCCATAACTGGGGCGCGGTGGTCTATAGGGATATTTTTGGCGTCTTGGAACCGGAAGGTTACGGGTTTGAATCCATATGAAGCCGCCGAGTAGGGACCCTGAAGAGCAAGTTCTTCACTCCCAATTGCTCAACTACGTCGGCGTAAGACTCCAATTCTGCAGTGTCCGCACTGAAGTCAGAAGCCGCTCTGAGTAGCAATCTTGAGGGGGTGCTATAACAAGTGCTCATACATACATGCATGTATGTATGTATGTATGCATGCATACATACATACATACACACATACATACATACAAGCATGCATACATACATACATGCATACATACATATATACATATATACATACATACATACATACATACATACATACATACATACATACATACATAC
Organism: Lumbricus rubellus; assembly: GCA_945859605.1. Classification (NCBI taxonomy): domain Eukaryota; kingdom Metazoa; phylum Annelida; class Clitellata; order Crassiclitellata; family Lumbricidae; genus Lumbricus; species Lumbricus rubellus. Next base: position 40,568,255 of record OX243815.1, on the reverse strand, counting down.
ATACATACATACATGCATACATACATACATACATACATACATACATACATACATACATACATACATACATACATACATACATACATACATACATACATACACACACAAACATACATACATACATCAAAGCATCATTTGATGCCCTCTGCAGTGGACAAGGGCGCTACAAGAGTTAGCGTTTCAATTAACGATAGGCCTAATAACATAGCTGTTAAGCACAAGCTACTTACAACAAATTAACGATACATACAAAACTAAAGATAGCAGTTTTGTTCTAACGACGTTTTTTATTATCATTAATTTTGGTGTCCCTATATTTAGCACTAGGACTTTCTTTTTTTAAGAAGTGCAATGATTAGGCCTATGTACATGTAAACCTGACTTGTTCAATTTGGTTACAAATTAAACCATTTTGATTGATTGATTGATTGATTGATTGATAGACACTAAGTTTTCTAAAAATGTCAAGTTGTTTATAGAATGACCACAGTCATACGGAGTACGTTTGCAAGTCATTTTAAGTGTTCAGTAAAAGTTCTAATGCAATATTTACGGTTTTACTTCCATAGTTTACGTCGAACCTGAAATTTCTTTTTTATTTTCTCTTAAAATTTTATCAATGAACTTTTTTCAATATCTCAATCTCAAACTTGTGTAAATATGATTTTTAAGACACAGTAAAAATGGCCGTGTACTGAACAGGGTAAGCCAGCCACACGAAACGTAGGTTTGATAATTAAAATTAAATTGATGCATGCATAGATCTATATTGGTTGGACTAAAGAGTGCCGTGATGGCACTCTTTCAGTTAACATGTATAATGTATATGCCAATAAATGTCTACGAATGTTGTCAAGCATGCAGACAGATTTTGTTACATGATTATAGGATACGTTTGCTAACCTCTTCAAGAGGTGCAAAATAACGGGAGAGAAGTCCAATTGCATACACTGTATATACAGTGTGAAGGAATTTACCCAAAGCAGAGTGTATACCCGACAAAGTTTGACCTAGCGGCACCATGCAGTTATGACAGCAAACCACGTTATACTTTGGTTGGCGTTTGCTGCACCCTACTCCCTCATACAGGCTACAGACTGGCACCACCAGAATAAACACAGACATACCAGAGTTCTCAGCGACTATACGTTTATGACATGGCCGTTCCAATATCGAAGGCCTACAAGGCCCTACATTCTTTGCCATTCGTTTGTAATTTTTATGCTTTGAGATATTGCTGCACATGTATAGTTTACCAGAACCTCTCCGTAATAATTGCTGGAGGCACCTGATACTGCAGCACATTAACAAGGGATAAAATCGCAGGTTTATATGCTTGTAATTAGATGCTAACTGCCGCGAGAATTCTCATTTTTTCGCTCAATTCATTATAATGATGTGTGAAGCGTATAAGTCAATGAGAATGAGACGGATGGATTCGCATGTGAGATGTATACTGCATGGTATAATAGACGTTCAACGTCCTATACATATCAACACAGAGGCTATAGGAAATCTATATGCTGCTCGTGTACTCAGGCAGTGCCAGTCCCAAGCCTGGAGAAGGGAGGAGGGTGACGCTATAGTCATCTTTTTGTTATGACAACGCGTTGTTAGACAACTATTAACTATAAATAATACTGACATTCTACCAACTAGCTGTGTAAATTGGAAAGATCATTTCGATTGGGACTATGAATGGGTTAGTTGCAACTTGCAAGCCAAGATCTCATGCACAGTGAATTTACGCCTTAATTGGCGGGAACGTGAATAAGAAACTCAGCTTGAGCCAGCTTGACTTTAATTTCATTCTGCCGAGTTTATTCGAATTTCAGTTCAGTTAGGCTATAATGATATATTAGGTTTAGTTTGATGTGTCAATGGTTGATATACTTTGCATAGGAAATTGATAGCCTACTTCAGGTGCTATATATAGATTATAGAAAATTATTAGCACTCCACATTTCTGGAAGGATTATCTTCACACTGTAAAACCAGTGGCTTCGTTTATTATCGTCAGCATCAGGATGATAAACATTAGCCTACTGCTTTGATCATGGATATCGTGGTCATCATGCATAATCTCTATCATAATTCCTCATCATTATCATCATCATCATATTCATCATTGTCATCGTCGTCATCATAATTATCATCGCAAACATCACCACCATCGCCATAATCATTATAATCATCATAATCATTGTCGTAATCATCATAATTGTCATAATTAACATCATAATCGTCATAATCATTATGGCAATAATCATCATAATTATCATCAGAGTCATCACCATGATAAACATCGTCATAATCATCATTATTATAATCCCAAACATCATCGCAATCATCTTCATAATTGTCATCATCATCACTCATCATCATCATCGTCATAATTATAATCATCACCTCCACCATCGTCATCATATAATCATCGTAATCATCATAATCGTCATCATCGTCATCATTATTATCATCATCATTATCATCACCATCGTAATCATCATCATATTAATCATTATCATAGTCTTCATAATCATAGTCAACATCATCATCATCAAAATCATTATCATAATCATCATCTTTTTTCATTATCGTCGTCATAAACAGCAACATCGATATATCCGCTAATTGCATGATCATCTGTATTGTAATCATCGCTATATTATGTAGCCAAGTCGTCATCAAATGGAATCTTACTCCACTGTTCGTACTCTTTAGCAGTGCCAGTAACAAACGGGATAACGGAGGAGGGCGACGAAAATCATCGTTGCTATGACAGTGTCGTCGTTAAACAGTCCAGTACCAAAAATTTGGCCAAAGGACTGATAAAGAATTGTCTGTATATACCGGTAGGCAGCCCTTAAAATTTTTTATTATGGGCGCAGTTTAAAATAATGGCTAAAATACGAGCTTTTGTTTTCATCGTCCCTGCTATAGAGTCTAGAGTCTAGTCGTTGTCTCAAGACCACGTTTTTATCTTTGGTCTCATGCACTTGGAGCGCCTCTGATTGGATACTGCGAGAGGCGCTATATAAATATTAAGATGCAATCATACAATACAAGACAGCTGGACACGTACACGTACCTTCTCGCCTCATCCCGAACTTGAGACATTTCTTGAGTCGACAGTACTGGCATTGGTTGCGATGATGTTGGTCGATGGGACAGTTCCTGTTACCCCTACACGTATACGACAAGTTCCTTCGGACCGACCGCTTAAAGAAGCTCTTACATCCCTCACAGGTCAGAATGCCGTAGTGCTTTCCGGAGCTTTTGTCCCCACAGACGATACACTCGGCGTTCGACTGCTTCGAGTCGCCGCCGATCGACGGGCTGCCGTCCTTCGACGGGCTGTCCACGCCGCCACGGGTCGAGTCCTCGCCGCCACCGCCTCCGCCGGCGCCGCAGTGACCCCCGCCGCCGGACGAAGTGGGCAAGGAGCGGTGTCGAGAGGGGTCGACGGAGTCTGCGGTGAGCTGGTGGAGGGTGGCTGCAGGGGGAGCAAGCGGGGTCTGGAGGAGAAGGGCTTGCTGCTGCTGCTGCTGTTGCTGATGCTGCTGTTGATGGTGGTGGTGATGGTGGGACTGGATGGGATGGGGAGGCTGAGCGCAGATGAGGTCTCCGTTCCACATCTGCTCACCTGTGAGATGCAAAGACAAACAGACGACGATTATGATTATGTATGTATATAATACTATGTATGTATGTATGTATGTATGTATGTATGTATGTATGTATGTATGTATGTATGTATGTATGTATGTATGTATGTATGTATGTATGTATGTATGTATGTATGTATGTATGTATGTATGTATGTATGTATGTATGTATGTATGTATGTATGTATGTATGTATGTATGTATGTATGTATGTATGTATGTATGTATGTATGTATGTATGTATGTATGTATGTATGTATGTATGTATGTATGTATGTATGTATGTATGCATGCATGCATGTAACCTATGTATGTATGCTAATCAACGTCAGATCAGATCAGATCCGTTCTCTCCAGATAATAATTTATGACGATGTGCATACATAATCTGTTCTTATCTCATCTAATGATCTGAATGAAGAACAAAGTCTATGCGTAAGACAGCTAATAATCAATCAAGTTATAAACATCAGTTAACAATAATTGATTAAAAGTGAAACCAAACAATGCCCATTGCCTATGCAATGCCACGCAATGCCATGCAATGACATGCAATGCCATGCAATGACATGCAATGACATGCAATGACATGCAATGACATGCAATGACATGCAATGCCATGCAATGACATGCAATGACATGCAATGACATGCAATGACATGCAATGACATGCAATGACATGCAATGACATGCAATGACATGCAATGCCATGCAATGACATGCAATGACATGCAATGACATGCAATGACATGCAATGACATGCAATGTCATGCAATGACATGCAATGCCACGCAATGACATGCAATGACATGCAATGACATGCAATGACATGCAATGCCATGCAATGACATGCAATGCCACGCAATGCCATGCAATGACATGCAATGCCATGCAATGACATGCAATGACATGCAATGCCATGCAATGACATGCAATGACATGCAATGCCATGCAATGACATGCAATGACATGCAATGACATGCAATGACATGCAATGTCATGCAATGACATGCAATGCCACGCAATGACATGCAATGACATGCAATGACATGCAATGACATGCAATGACATGCAATGACATGCAATGACATGCAATGACATGCAATGACATGCAATGACATGCAATGCCATGCAATGACATGCAATGCCATGCAATGCCATGCAATGACATGCAATGACATGCAATGACATGCAATGACATGCAATGACATGCAATGACATGCAATGCCATGCAATGACATGCAATGCCATGCAATGACATGCAATGACATGCAATGACATGCAATGCCATGCAATGACATGCAATGACATGCAATGACATGCAATGGCATGCAATGTCATGCAATGTCATGCAATGCTATGCAATGACATGCAATGCCATGCAATGACATGCAATGACATGCAATGTCATGCAATGTCATGCAATGCTATGCAATGCCATGCATGCAGTCAGTATCATTGTAATAATTATGCACGTTTTTGTATGGCAGACACCTTCAAGCGAAATAGAATTCTCAACTGTATTTAACCGAATACTGCATGGTGATAGAGAAAGAACTGATACGATTATCGACTGTGACCCCGCACAAAATGATGTCTGCTATTATTAACAAATCAACAGACTGCCTAATGATAATTTTGTGGCGTAAAGATCATACGAACGCGAGTTCGAAACCCGTGTAGGCCTATAGCCTTTAAAGGTTGACTCCGTCTTAAACTCGCTAGGGGCGACTCTAAAATGAAACTGCACTACACCTCGAACTTTTGCAGTGCCAGTTAAGATGGTGAATGGAGGATGTCAACACTGATCATCTTTGATATGACACAGTATCGTTAAACAGAATTTGTAAATGGCCATAATAGGACAGTCGACGCCTTGCAGGCTGCCAAGCAGTTCAATTCCAACTCCTGTTAAAGTTTTTATCCTCTGTCACTGTTATATAAATTTTCAATTTTTTCCAAATTTATATTTATTGAGCCAAGAAGCACACAAGATATAGGCCTATATCATCACATCAAAATAAACATGAACGCTCGTGTTATCGTGTTATCGTATGCACGTGTTTTGCGAATCTGCGTAGAGCATTTATTTCAAGGTCAATTTTCCCAAACTGTGATATCATCATAGTCTCCCCAGTTTAGGAAAATTGACCTTGAAATAAATGCTCTTTCAGAGGTCTATGTATAAGGAGTCCAGATTTTTTTTATAATTAGGATAGCAGTGCTGTTGCGAACTTGCGACCTTGAGCGTGCGCAAGAAACAAACGACGATATATAGGCTATAAGCTTAGGCCTACACGCGGGATAATTCAGACTGAATGGTTACTCACCGTTACTGATTAACACTCTAAGATGAGAGTAGGCCTAATACTAAATCGACTGGAAAACCAATACAGTACTCAACGACCACATTATACAACAGAGTTTCATAAACTTTCATATAATATACAGGGTGGTCCAAAATAAACCGCACAGTGACAGTTTTCTTGATATAATGCATAACAATTCAATGTTTAATGCCATTTTACTTACTTATTTATATATTTTCTCTGAGGTTATTATTGACTTCATCATTGTTTATCATAGTTTATGGTAAAGAAGTTGTTGCTTATAAGAGATTGTGATCATGGGGCGCTTAACTGAGAATGACCGTTGTCTAATTTGGAATCTACGAACTCAGAAACAATGGGGGTCGTTGCGTATATATGATGAAAGAATTTCCAAATAGGACATGGAAACGTCGTACTATCGATGACCTCATTAAAAAAATCGATACCGAAGGACGGCGAAGGTACCACAGCTAGGAAGCCGGGCAGCTGAAAGAAACAATCGTCACAGAGTGGACCAAGCTGTCACAGCGTTTCATTGACCGCGCAATTGATCAATGGCGTCGTTGGCTTCAATGCGTGGTCGAGCAACAAGGAGGACACATTGAACATTTTATGTAACGACATCCATCCATGTAGTGTTACAGTAAAAATAATTGCTGTGTTTTTGTGAATTTTCACGGTTATATTTGAATTGGTCTGAATAAAGTACTATCAATTTATCATTGTGCGGTTTATTTTGGACCACCCTGTATATACATTGAGCTGCCCAGTGTTGAGCTGGCCAGTGACGTTAAAGCAGCCGAGAAAAGCAGGAAACAGAAGCATTTGGGGAAAAGGCATTCGGCATTTGCAGAGTGACGTAACGCTCTCATTTGAATATCTGTCTCTCATGCGATCATTAGTCAACCTTCTCCCAAGATCACGTGACTTCAACGGAAACCACGTGATCCCATCGGCCTGGCAGCACGTCGTTATCTTAACGACACTGTCTCATAACATAGACGATATAATTTATACGCCCTCCTCTTCTTTTTGTCCCATGCATGCTTTGGACTGGGACTTTACCAGAGTCCAGAGTAAGGCACAGCTTTCACACTGACAGTGTATAACTACATCGATATTGGAAGCGATAATTATATGCCTACAATTATTTGCAATGATTTAAATACGAGAATGTGTCATAATTGTAATTACTGATACAGGGCTGACACCACACGCAGTGTTTAGAACACACACACACACACACACCTACATACACACACAAGCATTAATGTGGCAGTTTATGCTGATCATATAGGCCTATACTCCACGAGTGTCTGGCTGTTAACGTGTCTGGGCTTATTGTTGCGGAAAATTCATGATTGAGCTGTTTTAAGAGAGCATATACAGGCTACAGCAAACGCTTATGTCATGCAGGCTTGCATGCGGTGCAGACTTTAAAATTAGACTTTCGAGTGAATGGGATTGTTAGTTAGAGAGCGCGAAGTAGACCGAGTAGATAAGAGCGTAGTTTGGAAATACCCTAGATATTATTATCAGGTGATTATCTACAGCCAGTTAAATCTGGAAATAGGCCTGTAATTATGTTATCTATGGGCCTACAGCGGGAACTGGGTTCCTTAAAGGAACTAAGAAAGGGTAGGATAAAGAATAGCAAAGGATAGCCTTTGAACTATATTGCACTATAATAGGCCTACTCCATGCAGTTTAATTGTGAATTAGGCCTACTTTTATTCTAAACGGACGCATCTATCTTAGTATTTTTAGAACTGACTATTTTACTTTCCCAATGCACAATTGCACATGTATCAATACTGGACTTTTGTATCACAAGATTCCCCCCCCCATATACGATTTTTGCTCATTTACTATAATAAATTAACTACCAATACGCTGTCAAATATGGGAATTTCTTTCTGATTTATACACAGTCATAGTGTAATATTTCTTATAATTATTAACGAAATAAGAACGGAGGTAATTTTCTTGTCAGTAAACACGAAATGATGAACTGCAGTAGATATTTGTTTGTTTTGTTTGCATGTGCACTTGTTGTAGCGCCCCTTCAAGCTTTCTCTACTCAGAGGCGCTCCCGAATGCAGAGCGGACACTGAATCGGAGTTTCACGCCGAAGCGCTGAGCAATTGTGAGTGAAGGACTTTCCCAAGGTCCTTACGCGGCGAGGTGGATTCGAACTTCGAACCTTCCGGCTCCAACGCAACGACGCCACCACTACACCACCGCGCCCCACAATATATCATCCATGGCGAAAGGTTAGCAAACCTACAGCGCTTATAGCTTCAAAGCGAGCAAGCATATTGATGGATTGCTTCTGTGTATGTATGCAGTCAGCGCTTAAGCTGGATAGAATATGCAGGACCTTTTCTAACTCATCGACGTCATCGGAAGTCGAAATAATAGAAAGCTACAATGTACTGAAAAACATAGATATATCCGATAATCCGACATACTTTTTTATAGAAGATCCATCCTTACTTCCTGCTTAGCCTCTTATTCATCACGGGCGGTTAAAACGTCACTATATGGACCGTCCATAAAATTTAATGACATGACGCACCTAAGGGGAATCACACAATTGGGACGATCTGTGACTATCCCATTCTCGATATCGTTTGACTTTTGTGTTGACGCGTGACAAAGACAGGGGTTAAAAATCGTCCTAAATTGTCGTGACGTCATTTATGGACGGCTCTTATATGGACATAATATACTCCTCTTGATTCCTCCTTCAGTCTATAGTTGAGGAGCATTCAGTCCTACAGTAGCGTCCGATTCTTCTTCTCACCATCTTTCTCTCTATCCACGATAGTTCTCTAATCTGATCTAATCTAATCTAATCTAATCTAGTCTAGTCTAGTCTAATCTATTCTATTCTAATTATAATAATAGTTGACCATAAAATCCCTCTGACAAAACTCGAACACTATAGCATTAGAGGCACGCCACTACAAAATGGTTTACTAGTGTACACCCTTACTAACCGCTACCAAAGAGTCATTTGTAATGCAATCCTCTCAAACCCTTTACCCATTGAATTTGGCCAATACGACAGGGATAAATTCTTGGTCCACTCTTATTTTTATTATTTACTATAGCTGGGGTACCCGGCGTTAAATTCTCCGGGAATTTTAGGATCCCTTTCCCCTTCCGTTCCGACTCCCCTTCCCTTTCCCTCCCATCCTTCCTCCCCTTTCTCCCATTTCCTTTCCACCCATCCTTCCCCTCCCTCCCCTTTCCAACGCCTTTCGGTTTGCACCCAATTAACGTTTTAATGCCGTGGCCTTCAGGGACACGTTTGTGATCTTCAGTGGGGATAAGGCTCGGTTGTTCCAGAATGTTAATCTTATAGGATAGCTTTTAAAAACCATACAATTTATGTACCTCGGGTAAAAAAATTATTATAATAATTATAGGGTTTTCCAGACTTTCATTTTATACCGCGCGTTCGTGAAGTCCCTCAAGGATTCATGTAAACCTCGGGGCAAAATTTAAAATAAAATAATAATAATAATAATAATAATAATAATATTAAGCTTAATAATAATAATAATAATAATAATAATAATAATAATAATAATAATAATAATAATAATAATAATAATAGCAGTAGGCCTAGTAGTAATAATAGTAATGGTAGTAATAATAATAATAATTTCGAAATCGATGCTTTTGATCAAACATAAACAGTCATCGTACCTTTAATAATATTATTATTAAAGGTACGATGACTGTACCAATAATAAACAGTCATCGTACCTTTAATAATATTATTAATAAAGGTACGATGACTGTTTATTTTAGGTTTCGACTCATAGCGACAATAATATTGAGGTGATAATTATGTAGGCAAAGACTCAGTTATTATAGTCAGGCTATACTTCAACAGCGTCGGTCGCAGGATTCGTAGCAGAGGGGCGCGGGAACGTCCGGGGTAACTGTCCGGGGGAATATGTCCGGGGGGGTAACTGTCCGGGGGAATATGTCCGGGGTAAATATCCGTTCCCCGAAAAGAGAAAGGTCTTCAGGCAGCGTAGATATACTGCAGCAGGTGAATTCCCCATCGGTGAATTCCCCATCGGTGAATTCCCCATCAGAATCCTTCTATAAGAAACCTGCTGCCGACGCTGTTGAAGTATAGGTTAACTAATCACTTGGTCTTTGCTAATAGATTACATTAATTGAAGATATTCGAACGGAGCGAATAGTCATCGCACGTTATGTTACTAAACCGGGGCTTAAAGTGTGGCAGGGCGGTCGAGGACGGCGTTCATGCAACTGTTTTAAAATCTCAACGCCGTCTTGCCACTTATTGGCCATGCAGCACATGCAGCCTATAGAAAGGTAAGGGGCGTCCTGGCACTTCTTTTGGAAGGATATAAGAAGCGTCCAGGCATTTCATTTTTCCGCACTGTAAGAACTGTCCAAAACGGATGCTCTGACGGCATTCATCAATGAGCCATTGCTATTGTACCAATTTTATCACATTTCACCCAATTACTTATCATAACAACTCAGATCGTACTTATCTATTTAGTAAATCTTTACTCAATTGAATGAGTGACTGACAAACCTTTGCGACCTATACTAGACCTACCTTCCAATTAATTTATCAATACTTAGGCCTAAAGTTAGTTTATCGTTAGAGGGGAATGTCCGTCTTGGGAGGGGGGGGGGGTGAACGTCCGGGGGTAACTGTCCGAGAGAATATGTCCGAGGGGAATATGTCCAGGGGTAAATGTCCGTTCCCCAAAAAGAGAAAGGTCTTCAATTAAGCAGCGTATAGATACTGCAGGCGAATTTCCCATCAGAATCCTGCTTTGTAAAATGTATACGAATTAATCCATAGGGGCAGGTTATTCCACATTGATAGACCCACGAAAAGTGTCAAAAACGAAAGCCCGTTGCTGGAAGAGAAGATAGGGCGAGAAAAAAGAGTGAGCGGAAAAGCCCAAATATATATACCAAACTTTTTGAATTGCTATTGTACCAATTTTATCACATTTCACCCAATTACTTATCATAACAACTCAGATCGTACTTATCTATTTAGTAAATCTTACCTTAGTAGGCCTATATCTACATTAATTACAAATCCTGTATATAATCCAGACGAACGAACGATCATCAAACTTCCTATCGTTCAGCCAAACGTGTCTCATTCAGCATAGCGATGTTGTCCGGCAGTAGCGATAAGATTGACCCAAAAAATCGGGGACTCGGGTCCTGAATTAGCCTCGCGTAGACAGCAGCTGCAGACTGCGGCTTAAAATGCTGCTGGAGGGTCTTGTGTGTGCGTCCGTCCCGACCCCCGAGCGTGGCTACAGCGCTCATGCAGCGACCCGCAGGTCGAGCGGACGTAGTCGGGTGGGCGTAGCGATCGACCGAAAGGCCGGGATGTCAACAGAGGCGGATCGACGCCGACCAATGGTCGAGAATCATCGTTGCTCGAAATGGATCTACGTCGGAGCGAGTATACACTTCGGACGTAGTCGGACTCCTCCGCTTCGTGCGGGGTTTTCCAAAGCGGGGTATACACTGTGTATAATACACAGAGGCTACTGTAGAATAGATCGGCAACTGTATACGAATTCTACAGCCGTAGGGTGTATAGGCTAATACTGTGTATACATATAATACGAGTGGGTGGATTTCGATCCTACAGGTCACTCGGATCACAGCGAAATGCGGTCCGACGTGAGACCTCTCTACAAGAAGAAGAAGAAGAAGAATATATCGGGATGCTTGGACGGATCAAGATGCCATGCTCCGATCTGATAAGCCCCGGTCGGTCGGTCGGTCGGCGAGCTGCTCTAGCTTTGTTCGGAGTCCAATCGGTAAATAAACAAGTCAGAGGTCCCGCAGCGCCGCCGCATTCCCGAACCGACCCAATCGGCGAGAGTTCGGTCCGACTATAAGCTGATACCCTGGGAGCCGACGATTAATTACACGGAATTATTTCGAGTACCAGATATATAAAATTAATCTAGAAAAGAGTATCGTCCGTATTCAACATCGGTGGTCACCGGGTCGATATATCTGTTGTAATGTGTTTCTAGGTAATGTCAATGTTGTTGATCGAACAGCAGATATGGAACAAGCACGTCGATTAATTATAATAGGCGTATAACTAATTGATACCTGTATACGTCATCGATAAGCCGTCTAATTTACTGCTCGGCTAACCTGTTTGGCGTCGGTTTCTATAGAAAGGCGACAGTCAGACAGACGCGATCATCCTCCGCCCCCTCAACTCTACTCCCCCCCCCCCAACCCACTTGCAATGCATTAAAAATCTGAAGAGGATGATTTCGATATGTAACATTTCTAGATAGGAACAGAATAGATAATACAATATAGATATGATAGAATAGACAATTATTCTAAACCGATAACAATTATATACAAACTGCAATCTGATTTACATGCACGAACACTTAAGATTGACAAATGCTTGCTGATGACGTCAACAGAAATTAAATTCGCATGCTGTAGGTGACAACGACAAAGTGTGTACTTGCGTCCAAGGACAACCGAACTAAGCACATGCATGGGCGCCTCAAGATAGTTTTGCAGTAAGCTTAGGCTTATATGTCGGCTAAACGCAACGGTCATGTGCACGTTTAGACTTTTTGGCGAGAGCTTGAGAAATGTAAAGTAGGAAATTAAAAATAATGCATCTTTGATAGAGGTTTCTCTAAATGTGAATTTCTGAGTTTCACTTTGTGTATCATTAGTATCATTGGTATCATTGGTATCATTAGTATCGTTAGCATCGTTAGTATCGTTAGTATCATAGGTATCATTAGTATCATTAGTATCGTTAGTATCGTTAGTATCATAGATATCATTAGCATAATTAGTATCGTTAGTATCGTTAGTATCATAGGCTTCATTAGTATAATTAGTATAATTAGTATCATTAGTTTCATTAGTATCATTAGTATCATTAGTATCATTAGTGCTATGATGAGACGAAATTTGCTAACAACCCAACATATATAGTTTAAAAAATAGATGTAAATTTCCAGAGTGGGAAATGACTTCTCTGGGTACTTGTTTAACAACACTGCAGCCATTATCCACGTAAGAACCTACTCACTTACCTATTATATCTTCTTAACTATTATAGTCATTTACTCCGTATACTGGCAGCATGCTCGAGTATGCCAATCTCGTAAGAATAATGAGAAATTAATGAGGGACCTAAGTATTTATTGTATGTATATTAAAGTTAATATTTGTAGTTTACAGCATGACACATAGAATTATGAGTGTGGTATAGGATATATTCCAGTGGATATATCATATATAGCAGACACTTGCTTCGAAACACATGCAGCAGCTGTCTTGATGAATAGCGTTCATGACATGCACATGTAAAAGCATTGGATCCGGTATAAGAATCGTGCGGCACATAATTATCATCATCCTGTTTAAGTGAGAAAAAAGGCTAAAAAATTGTAATCGAAACCAATCCATCCATGATGCACTTGGGCCGTGTAAAATTGCGCACGATGTCACGAAACCGTTGAACTGATGATGATGATGATGATGATGATGATGATGATGATGATGATGATGATGATGATGATGATTATGATGATGATGATGATGATGATGATGATGATGATGATGATGATGATGATGATGACGACGACGACGACGATGATGATGACGACGACGACGACGAATAACAAACTGGACCAACTATTCGGCCGAATACGAATACGAATAATATGAATAGGGTACAGAATAGTACATTATGGATGACATTCAAAATTTCAAGTGTAAGTAAAAGTTTTTTAGTTCAGTAAATTTAACACATAAATGAAAAGTAAACATGTTTAGTTAACCAGTGGCGGATTTAGAACTGTTTCAGGGGGGCAAAATCTTAGATCTTGGATGGGAAAAAGGAATTTTTTTGAAAGTTCGAAAAATATTGATCGGTCATTGAGGAAAAAGTACTTTTCATCCGCCAAAAAGTCGATGACCTTTTTTTAGTCATCTGGCCAATTTTTCGGGAAAATAATACCATTTCATCCGCCAAAAAAGTTGATGACCTTTTTTTTAGTCCTCAACCTAAAAAGCGAATGGGGGGGGCACGTTCCATACAGTTTTCCGAATAGGGGGGGAGCCAATATCCATTGCACCCATATTCGTATTGCTAATTTCAGACCAAATGGGGGGCACGTCCCATGGCAGTTTTTAATGGGGAGGGCCATGGCCGGATTGCCCCCCCTGGATCCGCCCCTGTAGTTAACTACATTCTTCTGCCAGTGTGCAAGTGCAACCGCAAGTGCAGAAACAGATGTCACGTGACAACTATTCGTATTCGGTATATGACCGCTACTATTCGGCCGATTACCGAATAGTTATTTATATATGATAATTTTCTATACTGAACAATCCATTTGACAGACCGCAATCGGTTACCGGTACAGTGTACAGTTACGCAATTGAAACAATTCAAAGGAACACAAATCAGAAATGACAGATCTTAACTATAGGGTCTATATACTTGCAGGACAGACTGCCATGCTATTCCGCCTCGAAGTGAACACGAAACAAATGCTCGGTTTAAAACTCTATTATAGTTACTTTATTTTTTAATTTTATTTTATATATGAAAAAGTTGTTTGACTTGTCACAGCCTCACAGGGACTCCATTGACCCTCCCCCTTCTCTCGAAAGTTTCACTTTGTAACCCTTGAATGCACTCTTGTAATGACAATCTACGATTCTACGTCATAGAAACGAAAGGTGCCTTGTTTGCGATACCCTGCGCTATTGAAGACCTCTTCAATTATCTATGTGTACGAAGAGCTATTCTTATCGACGATACAATAGATAACTATCAATGTATACCGATGACCCAGTATGTAGCTTATGACGTTGATAATTGTTGCTGCAGAATACAAGGCGCCGATCAGGTATGTACAAGGAGAAACAGATTGTGACGCAGGATATCTCTATAGGCGGACGTGCAGAAATCCCTGCAGGTCAAGAATGCGTGTACATGCGAGGAGACATCGCAAACAGGAAGGACGAATGAAACAGATAGACAAGAGAGGAAGAGAGATTGGTAGAGATAGGGAGAAATTGATAAACTATAGCTTGCTGGATGAATGGATGGATGGATGGATGGATGAATGGATGGATGGGTGGATGGATGGGTGGATGGGTAGATGGATTGATGAATGGATGGGTGGGTGGATAGATAGATGGATGAATGGGTGGGCGGATGGATAGATGAATGAATGGATAGACGAATGGGCGGATCGGTGGATGGATGGATGGGCGGATGGATGTATGAATAGATGGATTGATGTATGTATGTATGGATGGATGGACGGATAGAAGAATCGATGGATGGATTGATTGATTGATTGATCGATTGATGGATGGATGGATGAATGGATGGATGAACGAGTTGATGGAGGGATGGATGTATGGGCGGATCGATGGATGTATGAATGGATGGATGGATTGGCAGATGGATGGATGGAAGGAATGATTGAAGGATAGATGGAAAGTTTTAATTATTAAACCTAATTTTTCTCTGAATAATTACAAGCTTTGGACTATATAGTTATATGTTGCGACCTCTGTAATTCTGTATAATGTATATACGCAGAATGAGATTTGTGAATGTCTAGTGCAGATTATATCAGTTGCAACTCAGCAGAAATGAAATCAACTCCTTTATGACTTTCGCCGCCAATAATTAATTAATGCTGCTTAATTTCGCACAGATATCGGTGTTGGTCATTATTATGGTATGCTGTCTGCACCAATCAATAATCATAAGTCAATCAAGTAATCATTGATTGACTCCAACAATCAATCATGGCAATAATTATGTCCATTATTTTATCTGTCAATCAGTTAATCTGCATGTTGATTTCTTTGCGCGCACACAATGTCACACATCAGTCCATCTGACCGTCTATCCATCCGCCTATCCGTTTATCCCTCTATATGTCTATATCCGTCCATTCATCCATCCATCCATCCATCCATCCATCCATACATCCATCCATCCATCCATCCATCTGTTTGTCTGTCTGTCTGTCTGTCAGTCAGTGTGTGTGTCTGTCTGTCAGTCTGCCTCTGTCTGTCCTGTCTGTCTGTCTATCTGTCTGTCTATCTGTCTGTCTATCTGTCTGTCTATCTGTCTGTCTATCTGTCTGTCTATCTGTCTGTCTATCTGTCTGTCTATCTGTCTGTCTATCTGTCTGTCTATCTGTCTGTCTATCTGTCTGTCTATCTGTCTGTCTATCTGTCTGTCTATCTGTCTGTCTATCTGTCTGCCTATCTGTCTATCCGTCTATCTGTCCGTCTATCCGTCTATCTGTCCGTCTATCTGTCCGTCTATCCGTCTATCCGTCTATCCGTCTATCCGTCTATCCGTCTATCCGTCTATCCGTCTATCCGTCCGTCCGTCCGTCCGTCCGTCCGTCCGTCCGTCCGTCCGTCCGTCCGTCCGTCCGTCCGTCCGTCCGTCCGTCCGTCCGTCCGTCCGTCCGTCCGTCCGTCCGTCCGTCCGTCCGTCCGTCCGTCCGTCCGTCCGTCCGTCCGTCCGTCCGTCCGTCCGTCCGTCCGTCCGTCCGTCCGTCCGTCCGTCCGTCCGTCCATCCATCCATCCATCCATCCATCCATCCATCCATCTATCTATCTATCTATCTATCTATCTATCTATCTATCTATCTATCTATCTGTCTGTCTGTCTGTCTATCTATCTATCTGTCTGTCTGTCTGTCTTTCTGTCTTTATATCTATCTTGTCTATCTATCTTGTCTATCTATCTATCTATCTATCTATCTATCTATCTATCTATCTATCTATCTATCTATCTATCTATCTATCTATCTATCTATCTATCTATCTATCTATCTATCTATCTATCTAACGAATCATCCATACATTTGCAAACCTATACGTCCATTCACCTCCAAATTCGTATGCAGGGTATTACTAGCCTAATGCTATAGAACGTCTTAAAACCAGGTCTACGAAAAGTAAACAAAACATGAGTTACGATTGTGACCCCATCACGTAAACTCTCAAGCCCACAAAGTCTTCCCCGCTAATCAGTATCGCGCATCGACTCTACCTATACGTCTACTGTACAGCTAAATTACCACTAAGTATATATAGTCCTATACCTGTCGCTTACCTTTTCAGTCACTCGCCTCGGGTCAGCGGCAATCGGTCGAGCCGTCAGAGGTCGCTTCGGGGTCAGACGATTGGCCGAGATAACCTGGATGCATGGATTGCTGCAGGAATTCTATTGCGTAAGTCGTTGACTTGTAATCTCGAGACGACAGAGACAACGGCAACGACGACAGCGGCGTCGCTATAAGATCACTTCACTGGTGAAATGCACGCTCACATGTACTGCAGGTCAATGTATCTGTTCGCTGTAGGTCGGCCACAAGGACTTGAGGAGGAGGGAGGAGGAGGGAGTAGGTCGTCTGATGTGCTGCGAGCTTAGGTAACGCATCACAGGCAACAGTCTACTTGTGTGACGTCGTTCTTTGGACGACAATTATTATTAGATCAATAATTGTCCTGTCTGTATAGACTGTTGTTTCTGTTGTCGTCGTGTTTACAATAAGATGATTCTCAGCCGCAACATGCAAGGTATTTCTTCCCGACTTATCTCTATCCTTCAATATTGTCTAAGATATTCTTTGGACGATATACAAAACTTAACGCTTATCTTAATTGTATCTGTATATCTATATCCACATTTCCTAAGTTAATTCAACCGGAAACTAGTATTCCGCCAGTACTTTCTTCATTCCGTCAATATGATACACCAAGATATTAATCTTCCACTGTATTTGACGGGATGTATGCGCTTTGGCCAGAATAATTTTTTATCGTAAGATATTCTTTTGTTCAATACAACTCAAGATGTACTTTTCCGTCAGTACATAGGTAAGCATACGTTTTTCAATACATAGATTTTCGATGTTGCTCTGCAGTCAGTATTACGACGCAATCTCAAAGCATTCCTCAATCATTACGACGTCTCAAGATACGACTTCCCCATAGTTGCAGCAATCAGTTAGATAGGCTGCACAGATAATCCGTTCACAGAATCATCGATTACAGTTTCTCGCTTCCCTATCCGTCGACTATAATAGGAACACGAGATAAGGTACACGAGATAAGGAACACGAGATAAGAAACACGAGATAAGGAACACTGAGCACGTCTATGTAAACTGAACACGTGCATCAACAGAGTGCTCCCATTCCGACAAGCAGTGCGCACAGGTGATACTCCGCAGATAGTTGCTGCTGCTGCTGCAGCGGCAAAAACGAGTCCTGCCTGGATCGTCGACACGAGTGGAAGCAGGAGAGCCAGCCGCAGTCAGAAGAAGAAGAATGAGCCGCCGAACGAAAGAAGAAGAAGAAGAGCCTAAGAAAACGCCACTATGTATACACGTCGAATGTCATAACAGACCACGTGAAGGCATAATACTCAAGAAGCCGCTCAAAAACTCTTGCCTCTCACACACACTCTCTCTACTTTCGACCGTGTCTATAGGAGGACTATGATGAGCGCATTTCTGTCCAGACCGCGCCAGCCCCAACCGACCGGGCACTTGATACTTGAGCGCGCGTAAATCCAACGGCGGAAATGACAGGTGCCAATCACACCGGCGGTCGGCCAATGAGTAAGCAGGCGGTCTGCGCTAACGAAGGCGGTCTCAGTCGGGCTGTGGAGCGGGAGGAAGGGGGCGGAAAAGAAGGAGAAGGAGGAGGAAAAGTAGGAGAAGGAGGAGGAAAAGGAGGAGGAGGGCGACCTTCCTTATCAGCGAATTCCACTTTGTGTGGCACTTGAGAAACTGTAAAGGAATTACAGACCAGACTGCGTTGAGTCGTCAGCCACCGCAAGTCGAAGATCTGTCTGTCTGTGTCTTTGTCTCTGTCCCTCTTCCTGTCTATCTGTCTCTGTCTGTCTGTCTGTCTCTGTGTCTGTCTGTCTGTCTGTCTCTGCCATGCAGTGGAGAAAGAAGAGCGACTCATTCGATTCCTCTGCGGGGTTGAATATCTGACTCACACTGCATGGGAGACCGAGTCACAGATCAGAGGAGAAGGAGGATGAAGTCCATTATTACTGTCGCTTTATAATCCGAGATAGCAAAGACAGACAGCAAGGATTGGCTGACTGACTGACTGACTGACTGACTGACTGACTGACTGACTGACTGACTGACTGACTGACTGACTGACTGACTGACTGACTGACTGACTGACTGACTGACTGACTGACTGACTGACTGACTGACTGACTGACTGACTGACTGACTGACTGAGGGACAGAACATGCATGATCAGCTTGACACGACTGCAACACGACTTTTATTATTGTGTTCAAACTTTTCAGCCGTATATATTTCAAGAGCGGTCAAGTGTCCTGTAGTCGGTCTTAACGTCTTTAACGCGCGCATCCTGAAAGCAATAATTATTATTGGCTCATTGCAACGTGAGCGGAAATCACCTTTTTGATGCCCAAGTTATAGTCTCAAACCTGGATAGGGATGAGGGTGTTGGTGCACGGGTAATTGTGTTTGGAACAAATCATGGCGCTACAACAATCACAAAAGCACAGTTTTATTTGGACATTGTCTATAGGTCAATTAATAAGGTCCGCGAAACGATTATTAACAATGATTGTTACCGCTAATGACGTCAAGTTAATTTGTCAGAGATTTTTAAGTGCATGCCTGGATGTTGTATTATACATGTAGAAGTCAATGAAAGTCAAGTTGGTGCTTTATCAATATTCGGCGGCCACCTAGTTTTCTAAACACCAGACAATACGGCGCACATCGGCTACTATGTATACTTGAACATGCGATCATTCTGCATGGCTATATATATATACGATAGTATTCAAAACAATAATTTGTAACCGATAACTCTAAATTTATAAGGTATTGCATAGGCCTATACACTCTCAACCAGGCCGATGGGATCACGTGGTTTCTGCTGAGGTATCTTGCGAGGTAAAAAAAATGGCGGTTATGAAAGATTTGCTGCGGCCAAAAGTAAAACCAAACGGTACAGGCAAAAATATTTCGCTGCGTACGGATGTAAAGAATTTTAAAATTAAACTCTGATAATAATCGAAATTTAGTGCAGTTTATAGGATGAATCAACGAATTTTCGGCAACCAAACGATGTGCGCTTGTTTACATCAACGACCGTTTAATTTAAATACGCTGTAGCTCCGCAGTTAATACCTCGCATGAATTCTTGTGTTTTGGTCTTTTCTGGTCTGGTCTACGCTGCATCGACGTCACCGGGCAGCTTAACATGGAAAGCTCCGTCTAGTAATATATATAAGGTCGTTGCTCTCAACCATAGATGTTGCCAGGGGCGGTGACAGAAATTTTGGAAGGGTGGACCAAAATTTCACCTTTTTAAGACTTTCTCCGAAAATTTCTAAAACCCGCGGTCAACTCCGCGGTTAGGCATATTATGTTGATCTTTTTTAGTCATAATAAGCTACATTTTCTCTGTCCTTGCCTTTTCCGCGGATGCATTAATAATTATAGAAAGTCTCGATTGCTGATGGGGTTGGGGTGTGGGCACGTTCTCTGAAAATCTCTGACCATGGCTGAATTGGGCCCCCATGCAGTATGGACCCACCCCTGGATGTCGTTACTAATTCTAATGATTAAAATTTTTGAATCTCCAAAGGCAATTATTTACTTTTAAGACATAGTCTAATTAATTAATCATTCGTCAATCTATATCTTCTGAAAGTTAATTAGATCTTTTTGAATGCTTTCATTTTGCAAAAAAGATGTGATATTTTCCGAAATTTCGATAATCGATCCAAATTTTGTTACAACGAAGAAGATTCTGGCCTTGCATGTGTATATATAAACGGTCAATTAATGCTATAAAGCACAGCACAGGGCACCAGCTTATTCACGAGCGCTGTGTCCTATAAAACAATAACTGTAGGCTATACAGTACAGAGGTTCAAGTCCGATTTTTAGAGAGAATAATATTATACGGAGACTTGAGGCATATAGCACACAACACACATAACACTTCATAAACACTTACCGTAACGGTTCTTATAGTCACATTAGATTTTTCAAGCAACAGACACCAATGCCATGCAGCACACTTAATATTTGCATCGTCCTGGCCACATTAGTTTTCCCAACTTCAACACATATAGTCTATACAACAAATCCTGCAGAACCACCTTCTATAGTATACTTGATCTGATCTTGTTTATTTAAGTTTTATGGTTCGGCTTTCTTCAGTGGCTGTTTAACCGATTCTTTCTATAAGCTGCAGCTGCTTGAGTCGAAGGAAAGTGAAACCCGTTATCGGTGTTTATTGAGCGATCATTGTTGAAGCGCTATATAAGTTAACCATACATGCATTCGCTTTGACTGCAGCATTGAATCTACAGTGATGGATCAGATAAGATCATGATCCGTATATCTGTGTTTGCAATCGGAAGCCTGCAGTCGCCCGGAGGGAATTAAGAGAGGCATTCATATCGACGGCATTCATATCAAGTGATGATGAAGAGTTAGCGGCTATAGTTTGTGATGCGAACAGATGGACAACGGTTTTGCTGTTGTCGATATTTGGTTGAGTGGTTAGCGCATCGAATTGTCACTGCAGACAATGGGGTTCAAATCCAAGTTATACGGAACCATGGTTGATGATGAGCGCAGTTCCATGCACGCCACAAAGTAGAACAGTTGCGGACTAGTAAAGTATCTGAACTCTATAGGAAATTGAAAAAGTGGAGAAACATTTGAGGTGATGAAAGTGCGGTTACGACCCACTGTATGACGACGGCCACTTTTATATAGTTGTGCTGCTAATTGTTTGCCTGCAGTGGTAGCTAAGTTAGTATATATCTTCAATTACACCAAATTTAATTTAGGTTATAATGTAGACATAGCACTTTTACGGATTAAGGGTTAGGCTATATATACACACGTTATTGCATGATGACTATAATAGATAACTAACTACATTACTCCACTACTCACTCGTTAGACATATTTACAGGGAACGTAATCCAAGTAAGTAATTAGGCCCATTGTTTATTAACTGGAAAATTTCTCACTGCAGGTTGACACTCGCAAACACGTAGATCATAAATGATTCTCTTATATACATAAACTGCAATCTTTTCGTTGCTCTTCTCCGCGTTGAACACATGGAAAATTCTCGCCAATTTCTCAACCATGACTAGTTCTCCAACTTCTCCTCACATGCATGGCGTTTTCGGAGCATTAGGAAAACAATCTCCCTACTGTAGTCCGCAGGTCGCGCTAATTAAGCGCACTAATTAAATCTTTTGAGACTGGTTACAACCGTCTTTCTTCAGCGTCGTTAATTGGCCGGGTCGTTATCGTCCATGCCCTAGTGAGATCGGGGGGTGAGGGGGCAAACAGGTCCGGTTAATTGTCTGATTGACGCCCCCCGGGTTCGACCTCTATGGTCGTCTAATGACTCCCTGGCGACTTGAACGGAGATGTGGAGCTTGATCTTGCTGCGGCGCTCTTATAAGCCAGGCCGCTGAGATGACATGGATTTCAACGGTTCTCAGATGTGTGTACAATTGTACACTGATAAGGTTTAAAGACAGACACGCATCATGTATGTACATTGTACATGTACACATGTTGTACATATTCTGTATTCTGCATGCATACATGTTGCTCGGTATTTTGTATGTATACACGTTGAGCACATACTGTATTCAGTGTGTACAACTGTTGCACACATATAAATATTATGCTTTATGTATAATATTTGTATATGTACACATTTTACATGCATGTTACGCACACTCGACAAGTCCTTCACTTGCAATAATATTGCATTTCAATATATAGATGTATATTATATGTGATGTTCTTTATGAAGTGGCATTGTTTGTATATACTATAGATGCATGCCAAAAGATAAATTTTAATGTATCATGAGTATTTTATATCCAATACTTCATGATCCATTATATCTATTATAACATATGGCATAAACAGGTTTACACACCCAACACACACACACACACACACACAAACACACACACAAACACACACACAAACACACACACAGGGGCGGATCCAGGAGGGCCATTCCGGCCATGGCCCCCCCGCCCCATGGAAAACTGCCATGGGACGTGGCCCCCCTCCATTTGGTCTGAAATTAGCAATACAAATATGGGTGTAATGGAAATTGGCCCCCCCCTATTCGGAAAATTGTCCCCCGTTCAGTTTTCAAGTTGGGGACTAAAAAAAAGGTCATCAACTTTTTGGCGGATGAAATGGTATGATTTTCTCGAAAAAAATTTTGGCAAATGACTAACAAAAACATTTTTTCCCATCCAAGATCTAAGATTTTGGCCCCCCCTTGAAACAGTTCTGGATCCGCCACTGCACACACATATATATACACACATACTTATATAGTGCATGAACAGGTGATCACAGATAATCTTGGGGGGGAGTTTTAGCGCTTTCCTCTTTGTTGCCTGAACAGGCGCTGCATAAAGTGGCTGAGAAAATAAACAACTTTGATATCAGATCAAAACAGATTTATCAGATAAGATCGTGCACGAGCTATATCATATCAATCTAATCAAAAACCAGCAGACCAACTGAATGGGGGAAACAGATGATTCCTCCATTTGATGGGGAGCCCCATGAGCCTGCAGATTGCAGAATGGGGTAAATTCAAACAAACGCCGCGCTTCATACAGAAAGCCAACCATCAATCACCAAATATGGCACAGGGTGGAGAACCGGTTATAACGGTTACAATCTGCGCTGCCCGACCCCCACCCCACCCCGGGGGCGACGGATATTTTAGACCCCCGCTGCTGAGGCCCGCAACATCAGAGGCGCCCGCCGACGGCAAGGCTCGGCCAGCGACCCAGCGTAGCGCTGCAGGGAGGATGCGAGAAGAAGTCGAGAAAGCGGTCGGCCGCTGCTGGGACGTGATTATTTCATTATACCAGCTCAGCTGATTTCAATGAAATCATGCAAACCAACGCTAAACGTATTCGACTGCTTATGTAGAGCCTTTAACGGGTTCGCGTAAATGTTGGTATCGTTCTAAGCTATTTCCAGTGATAGTTATAGTCTGATGGTATTGGACCAATGGTATACAAGAGTCATCAACAGGGTCATATATACACTGTGTCCGGAAAAAGGGACCTATTTTGTAAATATGAAAATAAATAGTAAATATTCATCGATTTTTACAATTCAAACAACATTTTAATCATGACATGTTTGTCTAACATTCGTGAAAATATAACAGTTCCAGTCACAATAATGATGTTATAATGACGTCACTGCTGTGTTTTGTTTGTGTTGCTTTTTTAGTATATACAACTTTGTATAAAAGTTCTTTAGAAGTTATCACAACAGAATAATTATGTTACACGGTTCTTTCAGGCTATACCAACTGCATCGTTTTAGAAAAGTTCTGAATGAGATTTCGAATGGAAGAGAGATACATTCCATCTTTGTCTGGAATTTCCTGTCTCCATCCGAAGCAGACGACAATGATGGAAAGCAGACGACATTTTACAAAATTAATGACTCCTACCAGCCGCTCGGTGGCGCTTTGCCGCCCTCTACATGTGCTGCAGTTGAAGGGAATGGAAGGGAGGGGACTGCATGGGAGGGTGTCTTATGGGGTGGTTTAGGGTCTTAAAGGGAAGAGATAAATCTCAACGAGTGGGATAAGGATCAGAGGCGCGTTGCTAATGACAATTATCGGTGTAATTAGAGAGTCATTGGAACCATTGAGTCACCAGAGAATTAAGAATTGACACCAATTTGAGTTCAATGTTAAGCGTCCAGCTCTTTTTAATCGCAACGGGTCCATGCAGAGTGAGTAAGTTTCGACTATAATTATAGTCTTATACGTGTATAGGCCTAGGCCTATACCTGCAGGCCCAATCTCTCATAACTAAGAAATACCTTTGTAACTTTTCACTTTCTCTCGCGTATTATCCATATGATCCATTTTTTTCTTTTTCTCTTCTTCTCTCGTTTGCGTTCTTTATAGATCTACATGTATTTATATCCTTCTCTGCCTTCTCAAGTCTCTATTCTCTATCCTCGTTTCTCTGCTTCTCCGCCTCTCTATTTTTCTCTCTCTCTTTGTCTCTTTTCCCTCCTTCATTCGCTCTGTCATTCAAAGCATTGTTTAAAAAATCCTGTTTTTTTTATTTCTCGTCTCGTACTTATTTACTTGTTCGCTTTTTCTTAATTTTGATTTTCAACTGATACTTCGCATACGGTGTCTCCGCACTTTAGATAATAATATTCTAAGGTCTAACTTCATGTGCACGTGCTATAAAGTTGTGATAGCCTATTTGCTTGCTGATTAAATTAAATTGCGTAAACACAGTTTTAATTTTAAACTGTGGTACAAGATGCAACAAAGTCCAAAGTTCTCGAAATTATTTTCCGTGTTCCATTTCTATCCTTTTTTAAATGCTTTATTTTTAAAGATAAAACAACGCTTTGTTCGATTTTCTTGTAGTTTTAAACATCTGTAGGATTCACAGCACTGTATAAATTATAGCCTACATGCGTTTGCTCAATATTTGTAAAGTATTTGCGTGCTATCAAATGCTATTCACCTTGAATTCGAACTATATACGAAAGTAATTCATATCTCCTGCTGCAGTTACTTTGTAATGTAATGTAATGTAATGTAATGTAATGACGACAATTTCTATGGCGCCATAACACAGCTATACGCTGCTACAAGGGCGCCTTGACAATGACAGACGCACATTCAGAGACAAGTGATCGATTTAGTTGATTCATCACCCCCTCCTCTTCCTCCTCCTCAACATTTTTATAATCATTATCATCATCATCGTCGTCGTCGTCGTCATCATCATCATCATCATCATCGTCATCGTCATCATCGTCGTCGTCGTCGCCGTCATCGTCATCGTCATCACCATTATCATCGTAATCGTCATCAGCATCATCCGACTACTATTCTCTTACTAATAGTTGCCATCATCAACTTCTTCCTCTGCCTCATCCTCCCGTCCACTTCTAAATGCATGTCTCAGCCGAAACTTGCGGCACCCGATGCAATCGTACCCTATCCCGTGGAACCGTATAGCGTCGGTCTCTGAGACTGATGCCAGGACGATGCAGGCGCGACATACATCATCCACATCAGCAGCAGCAGCAACAGCAGCAGCAGCAGCAGCAACCCCGACTGCTGCTGCTGCTGCTCTTGTAGATGACTCGGCGTTACACCATCCATCCTTCTCTCTGCCTCTCCGTCGCAAGCCGCGGGGGTGATGAGAGATGCGGGAAGGGCGGAGCAGCTGCTGAGGAGACGGGGAAGGAGCAGGCGGTGGCTGCTGCTGCTGCTGCAAAGAGCGGGAGGGGCAGGGACGACAGGAGATGCATGGGGGGGGGAGGGTGGCACCCCATCTCCACCCCCGTCGAAGGGAGAGATGCTGAGACACCGGAAGTTAGAGTCACATGACTTGTTGCGCCATTAACATTTATGGTAAATGAAAACCAGATATAGAGACAGACAGACGGACAGACGGACAGGCAGGCAGGCAGGCAGGCAGGCAGACAGGCAGGCAGACAGGCACGTACATATTGCACACACACTGGCATATATATATATATATATATATATATATACATACATGATTATAACTATATATATATGAGTTTTGCTGCACTTGATTATGAGAATGCGCAATATACATCCATAGTTATTATAGGGTTCACTATAAATGTATACACGGATATTTTGCATGCATGACATGTTGACAAAACTGATATTTAAATGTTTATTTAAGTGCATACATAAATACGTACATAATTATACATGTAGCATATATCCACGTGTTTAGTCATATACACATTATATTTTATGGGTTTATATATATATATATATATATATATACAGTACTTAAGGTTTGCTCAAATAAATCATAATTACGGGTGTCATATAATATAAGTGACACGCTGAGAGAAATGTCGGCGTCATTATGGATTCGATCGCTATAGCATCTGAAAGTTATGTGTCAACTAAAGATACTTTAAACAGGTCTCTTGTCTGTCTCTCTCTGCCTGTCTGTATGTCTCTGTATCTGTCTTTGTGTGTCTTTTCCTCTCAGTGTCACAGCATGAAAGAAAGAAAGTATCGAAAACACATGTCTTTGACATATGCATGTAGTATATACAGTTAATGAAGAATCACTTTTCTGATGTTCAAGTGGACCCCACGAGATGATGTCTTCGAGTAAAATTCTGTTTGGTCTGTGACATTCATTAGCTTCTTTGAAAATGTCATCTGCGGTATACACGCATATCTGGAAATAAATTTTAAAACCCCAATAAATGATGATGAAAGGCTCCATTGATGGCTGGATGGCTGGCTGGCTGGATGGATGGATGTGAAATGAATGGCACATACGACGGATGAATGGATAGGTGAATGGGTGGTTGGATGGGTGATTGAGGGATGAATGAAAAGATAAAGGGATAGACTCGTGCCTGTGGGGTGAATGATTAAAAGAATGACATTTGTTTGTATGTATGTATGTATGTATGTATGTATGTATGTATGTATGTATGTGCACTTGTTATAGCGCCCCTTCAAGCTCATTCTATACTCAGAGGCGCTCACGAATGCAGAGCGGACACTGCATCGAAGTTTCACGCCGAAGCGCTGAGCAATTGTGAGTGAAGGACTTGCCCAAGGTCCTAACGCGGCGAGGTGGATTCGAACCTCGAACCTTCCGGTTTCAAGGCAACGACGCCAGTGACGCCACCACTATACCACCGCGCCACACATTAATGCATACATGTTCATTTTCATGATACTTTTGTAACAATAGTCATGTTGCGATATACTGTTGCTGACAATTATAGTCAGCGTGTGTTGATATTAATTAAAAACACTGATCGAGCATATCGTACGTCTGTATTAAAGTATACAATACAAACGCAAATATTAACTATAGTGACAAGTGATTGTATTAAAGTACAATGATGTACAGTTGTACACATGTGCGATATATAACACTGGACAACAAATTTTAACTTTTTTTTGATTTCCGAAAAAACTTTGACGGTTTTATATAGAACTTGACGTGCTGAACACGATGGTGTGCTCAGAATTGTTGTATCACGTAAGGTTTTTGAGAAAAACAATATGCAAGATTTAACTTAAATACTCATATAATTGCATATATTTAAATATACTATAAATTATTATTTTTTATTTCTGAAAAAACTTTGACAGTTTTATATAGAACTTGACGTGCTGAACACGATGGTGTGCTCAGAATTGTTGTATCACCTAAGGTTTTTGAGAAAAACAATATGCAAGATTTTAATTTAAATACTTTTATATTGCATATATTTAAATATACTATAAATTAATTTTTTTGGATTTCGGAAAAAACTTTGATTGTTTTTTATACAAGTTGACGTGCTGAACACGCTGGTGTTCTCAGAATTTTTGTATCACGTAAGGTTTTTGAGTAAAACGGCATGCAAGAGTTTAACTGAAATGCTCGTTTATTGCATACATTTGCAATATACAATAATTTAGTTTCATTGGAAAACAAATCTTTAGAACAGTTCTTCCTCATAATATTGGGTCCTGATGATGACTGTGTCACTTAGAAATGTTGAGAAACATGAATTAAAGTTTTTGCTAGTTATTCCCTGTTCAGTTGCACATGTACAATAAGATGCTGCTAAAGTTACGTAGGTATAAAATGATTTGATGCTTATTTACGTTTGTAGGCCTATTCTTTGTCCGCACATCTCGCTGCAGTGTCAAACAATTGTCAGACAACACTGCTGGATTCCTGTTTCCCTTATACCGTTTTTGCACTGTGGCAATTTCCTGGTGTTCATCGCTAGATTTGTGGGGAACTTGGGAAGAAGTTCAAGTGGAAATGCAAGATGTGAATCTTAAGTGATATGCTGCATTTCATGCCAGTATGCTGTAAGATTTTGTTGCCCAGTTTCGTGCAATTTGGAGTTCTATTGTTACCAAGAAAATTCCCCACAACATCCTTTAGTGCTTCCAGGCGATTGTCTCATATATCATAGCCTACTCTCTACAAATGTGGCAAAACGTAGGCTACATGTGTCACGTTTGATGCAACACTGGCGAGATATTTCTGCTGTCAACAACCGTCTTAAAATATATTATAGTTTAAAGCTTATCTGAAAATAAGCTGGCTAACTTGTTATGCATCTTGCATAAGCTTACATGTAGACAAAACTAAACTTTGGAAATGCGACATCAAACTACAAACTGATGTCAACTTCCTCAGTGAGATATGCATGTAGGCCTATAGGGTCTACCTATGCAGAGAAGCGGTTTTAGTAGTGCTTAAAACTTTTGCAGACAGATTCTAACCAGCATTAATGCATAAGCAGACCCAATTTTATTTATTATGCAAGACAAACATTTATGTAAACTCTCATAAGTGCATGCCTGGACATACCTCAGTTACACGAAGCTTAGTATAACGTTATATCTGAAAAATGTGAAAATAAACATAAAAATTGAAGATTTCTCAAAAACGTTACGTGATGGAACAATTTCAAGGTGATTTTCGTGATCAGCAGCAGAAACTGCATAAGGAACAACTGAAAGTGTTCAGGAAACCAAATCACTGTTGTCCAGTGTAATCATCCTCGTCTTTATAATATCGTTGATGACAAGTTGTCTGTCTGACGCAATT